>JAYMFT010396590.1:0-34540 GCA_038088735.1 Panulirus argus
CTCTCTCTCTCTCTCTCTCTCTCTCTCTCTCTCTCTCTCTCGCTCTCTCTCTCTCTCTCTCTCTCTCTCTCTCTCTCCCCCTGCTGCAGCTTCCTGTAGGCTTGCGTGTGCATGAGCCTTCGCTAGGTAAATAGGGCATTTGTCTAGCGTCAGGGGAAACTGTGGTAACACGCGAGCCTGACGGTCATGCTACCTAAGATATTGCTCAATTATAAGTATTGACAACCCATCTTGCTCAAGAGATATAACCAAGGGAATGAAGTACTTGGAGGTAAAGATCACTTCGTCTCCGTAAGATTAACCGATTTGTTGTCAATATTCCTTCTCCAGAACACGGTATCTGTAGGTATAGATCCGATAACACTTAAAGGATGTGTAGTGCAATTGTGTAGAAATTATCAGGACTATAAACACACACGCAGACACACACACACACATCGCAGCCGCCAATGGCTACCCCTCCAGCTGTTTCTTATGTTGCTGTTGCTGCTGCTATTTCTATTGCTCCTGATGCTGCTGCTCACCACAGATGCTCTTGAGCATGTGCCGTCAGGGGAGACTGGATCATCCCACACGTTACCATGAAGTGACAGTAAGTTGCATCCATCATACAGACTTAAGTTTTCATTCCCATTCTCTATATGGGCTATGTTATCATTTTCGTTTTCTATAACGGCTATATCATCATTCTCGTTTTCTATAACGGCTATATTATCATTCTCGTTCTCTATATTAGGTATATCGTCATTTTCGTCTGCATACAAGACCTCTGCTGATAACAAATGCTACTACTGCTACCCTCGGCTATCATCATTCTCATCTGGACAAAAATCAAACACCAGCTAACATGACATTTTCATTAGCTAATATCAGCAATACAATCATTCTCATCTGCATACAAATGTCAGCTAATTACACATGCAAATAACGCAAAATTCATCTATGTTGTTATTCTCATCTGCACCTGATAATATGGGTGAGCTCTTGTTATTTGGTCGTGTCATTAGCTGAAGTCTGTGTGTATATGAATATGGTAATAAAGCTAACATAGCAAAAAATAAAAAGTTGGCTCAAGTTTGGCTTTTACGCAAATGAGAATAATACAACTGAAATTTATTTTTCACTCTGCCTTACCTGAAGTTTGTAAGCAGATGAGAATGACAGTATAACAAGTGAGGGGAAAAAAAAAAAAAGGTCAGCTGAGGCTTGGATTTTGTGCAAATGTGAGCGATAATAACTATTCACTCTCATCATTTTCTCCCTCACACAGTCGCAAATGTATAGCCCAAACCTCATCGAATTACTAATCATTTTCATCTACTCCGCCATGATCGTGTGTATTTGCCACCTCTCTCTCTCTCTCCCTCCAAGTCGGTGGCCTCTAAGTATGGGTTATCTCTTCATAGTTTGGGAACGGATCCGGGTGATCTCTTGTCAGAGTTTGGGCGGGGATCCGTGTGACCTCTCGTCAGATATTGGGCGGGGTTTCCGTTGATCTTTCGTCAAAATTTGGGCTGGAATCCGGGTGAGCTTTCTTCAGAAGTTGGCCAAAGATCCGGGTGTCCCCTCGTCAAATATTGGTCGGGGAATCGGGTGACCTCTCGTCTGAGTTTGGACGGGGATCCGAGTGACCTCTCGTCTAAGTTTGGGCGGGGAAACCGGTTGATCTCTGGTCACAGTTTGAGCGGAGATCAGGGTGATCTTTCGTCTGAGTTTAGGCTGGGATCCGGGTGATCTCTCGTCACAGTTTGGGAGGGAATCTGGGTGACCTCTCGTCAGAGTTTGGGCGAAGATCCTGGTGACCTCTCGTCAAATATTGGGCGCGGATTCGGGTGATATCCTGTCTGAGTTTCGACGAATATCCGGGTGACCTCTCGACAGAGTTTGGGCGAGGATCCTTTTGACCTCTCGTCATAGTTTGGGCGGGGATCCGGGTGATCTCTCGTCGCAGTTTGCGCCGGGATCCGGTTTGTCGTCTCGCCAGAGTTTGGGTTGGGATTTGGGTGATCACTCGCTAGAGTTTGGGCGGGATGTCGTGTCCATGTCGCTCTTGTAATCTTCTCGGCTAACGAACAAAGAGTTCCTCCAACGCACAGTTCTTTGCAACGTGACGTTTCATAGATAGACATACTTCTAGACTACGTCCTAGTTTCTGGTTACAAAATGTTACAAACGTAACACTTGTGGCAACTAAGTAGATATACATTTCTTGAAGTAAAGTAAACGTTTCGAATGTTGGTATTACAGCTCTTGGTTCCCTCCACATAGCTTTCTGTCCTCCGTGAACAACCCTTCGACCAACACAATCATCCGTCACAAGGAGGTAACCCATCTTTACGTATCCATTCTCCCGGTATCGAGGTTTTTGAGACTAGCAAAAATGAAGCCTTCAAAATCTGAAGTCTTTAAGTTTAACTAGGTCTCCGCTCGCTTGTTTCTCCGCCTGTCGAACCTCTCCGTCACATCCGTTGATGACTATGCGAATTACGGAGGGGAACAAATGAAGACAGAAGTGTCATTTGAACTGGTTGTGTGTAGTTGGACGAGTCTAGCATTTTCAGTTCGATTACTAGGCAAAGGGTCTGTCAACAGACCCGCCACTACCCCTCTCCGGATGGAGCGGATTGCTGGGCTGACAGGCGGCAATACGAGTGGGGTAACACCTCTGTAACAGCGGAATATAAACTCAAAACACGAGTGTGAACTCTGCCTGGGATGGGAATGATACGAATGTCTTTATATGGGGCGAACGAAAGGTGTGTATGGTAGGTCAGAGGGTACCTATGGAGGGGCCGTGTGTTGTTTATGGTAGAGCCGGATGCTGTGTGTGGTTGGAGTCGATTGGTGTGTATGGAATGGTCGGGTTCTGTGAATGGTTGGGCTGGACGCTGTGTGTGAGAAGGTTGGACCCTCTGTAAGGGAGGGCCAGACTAGCCATTTATGGAATGGTTAGACTCTATGGTAGGGCTGAACCTTCTCTATGGCAGAACCAGACGAGCTGTATGGTAGGACAAGAATCCGTGTATGGTAGGGCATGACGCATAGTCACAGCTCGGATTAAGCGCTCCGCAGATCACCCTCGACATAATCAATCCTTTTCTCGGACTTCTGCAGCAAGGTAGAAATACATAGAACGCTCACAAGGGATTACAGCAAGGTATTGCTACCAGAGTTGTACCGCGTCCCTGTGTGTATGTTGATGTATTGACAGTCGAGAATTAAATGTGACTAAGCCAGAACTGATGCCCTACGTTTGATGTGTTTGGATGTTACTATCTGATAGCTGGTGGGAAGTCATTAGTCCTCTAAACCCCATTTTGATTTTGTCGCTCTAAAAGACCCTCTACGTCTCCTGAACTCTATGGAATATGTAGTATATATTTTCTTATGCTAATATCAACACACCTGTGGCACGCCTTGAAAACTTCGAGTCTTCAAGCTTTGGTGCTGACTCGAGGTCTGTCTCTCAACTCCCACTTTTTTTCGTTGATTACTGCTCTCCTAGCTGTACACAGCCTTATAACTTCCTTCGACTATCGAAATCCCTTCCATGAGGTCGGACGTCTTCCTGCTCCCAAATTAAGGCCTTCTATACTGTATGGAATGATTGAATTCCTTCTGCATAAATGGTGGGGAAATTGGAGCCCTCACGTTCTCCATTCTCGATGATCTAGAACAAATTATCACCCGTCCCATTCATATTCCTGACCGCTGCCACCGCTTCCCTAAAACTCTGTATTTCATCTCTAATCCTTCGCACTGCTGATGAGTAGTCTCGCCCCCAGGTAGTTCATCCGACCAGTGTCGTAGATACATCTACATCAATCGCACCTCCTACATCAAAAGACCGTTCTAAAAGTAATTATTCAAAATTGATGCCGATGTCTGGTATAATAAAATTGTGGGTCTGGAGAAAGCATATGATGAGGGTTGACTGAGATGCCCTGCGGGAGGTGTTACGAGTATATGGTGTAGCAGGAAAGCCTTAGAAGCGGTGAGGAGTTTCGTCCAGAGACCAAGGGTGTGTGCCAGTAGGACAGAGAGGATGGGAAGACCGTGTTGGGGTAGGGTATCGGTTTAAAGAGGGAGGGAAGTCTGTACAGAGGGTGATAGGGAAAGGGAGGGTCATTCAAGGGGTGGGGAAGGGAGGGAATTGCAGGAGGTGAGGGCAAGGCAGAGCCTGGGGATCGGGGGAGTGGAGATCTATGCAGGGTGTTGGAGTAGGGGCAATGTGAGGGCCATGCAAAGTGGGTTATTTGATGGAGGAAGTGTTTGTTTGGGTTACTTCTGGCCAATAAAGCACCACAAATGATCGAAGCTTCGAAGCCCGAAATGACTGAAGCTTCGAAGCTCAAAATGATCGAAGCTTCGAAGCTCAAAATGATCGAAGTTTCGAAGCTCAAAATGATCTAAGCATCGAAACTCAAAATGATCCAAGCTTCAGGGGCTTCGAACCCCAGAATGATCGAAGCTTCGAAGCTATGTCCAGGCCAGCTGTATGCTGGGCGAAAAAGTTTGTTACCAAAATATAAATCAAACGTCTTGTGCATCGTTTTTGACAGTTTCCGGACGATGTCTATTGTATATTGTAAAATAGTGTCAAATATGTATATGTGACACTGAAGTGTTTTCACGACAATTTTGTAAAATATTGTCTCGTATGTGTATATATATGGCACTGAATTCTGTTTTTTGTTCCTATTTTGTAAAATATTGTCAAGGTATTTGACAATGAATAGTGTTTTTCTTATCACAGTTTTGTTAAGTATATGTATACATCTCACTGATTAGCATTTTCTCATTTCCATTGTGCTGTTACAGGCCTTAAGGATTATGAATGAAACCAAGAGAAGTGAAAATGTCTTTTTAGTTATTATAACTTACAGAGAGACCCTACCCTTGGTGGGATATGCACACTGTGGACAAAGCTACACCCTCTACACTTAACTTGATCTCTAGTGACATGTTATGGTACAGACTTACTGTTATAATTATAGGGCTGGTGCGTCTTACACCAGGACTGGTATGACCTTTAATCACACACACACACAAACACACACAAACACACACGAGGGCACAAATATATATATATATCAAATCTTTCATGTTAAGAATCGCTTGATGATTATTTGATGTTCAGGAGATGGGGTCCCACGAGTGTATAACTGTCCCCATACAGTGCAAACAGGTACTTACACACAGACACACACACACACACACACACGAGAACATAAATACATATCATATTTTCCATGTTATAAATCACTGGTGATTATTTCCTGGCCAGTCACTGACACCCTTTGATACTGGTGTGTAACACATCAACACTGAATGTTTAAATTAATATCTAATATTACTGTGTCCTTCCGCCTGACACGTATCAATTTTACACTTCATGTAAACGTTTCGTAAAAGACTTCATTAGATATAATGAATCCCCACAGTAGTGTTCCAGAATCATATAACAATATACATAATTTATATGAATATAGTACAGTGAGGGCGAATTTTCATAGACATAATGCCCTCTTAACAGCAGGATTCCAACCGTTGCCATTTTTGTGGGAGCTGGGTGAGCTAACAACTAGGCAATGAATCCCATTTCAGAACACAGGGCATTCGATTACGAGTAATGTAATACCCTTCGTCTCACGTCCATGAGCGACGGGGTCTACACCGGTCACTTCTCGTCAGGCTCACATTACCAGCAGCTAGCAGTTTTACCAGAATTACTGTCACACTGGAGGTACATGAACACAAATATAGTACAAATGAACGTGCACTTGCATAACACACACAATTCATTCCCCCCCACCCCCACCCGACAGCAGGATTCGAACCGCTGTCATCTGTGTGGGGGCTGAGGACGATATTGTGGAGTTCCCATAGCCTATTGGTTAGCGTGTCACCTCCCACACAGATGATAGCAGGTCGCGTACTGCTGTCAGATAAAACCCGGTTTCTTTTATAAAACCTGCTTTTCATTCACACAGCTGCTTGCAAGTCACTTACCTCTTCATGATCTTCCTTCTCGATGGCAGTTGGCATAAGCACTAATACTAATCGGCCATCTCCCACAATCCACTTATATTTTCACCCACGTCAATCAACAGCTCGCTTCCTTGCACCCTGACACGCACTCCCACAACTCCTGCTTCAGCTACAAAGCTGCCTATTCCTTAACTCTTGCCCGTCACCCCAACCCCTGACTTACTCCGAAGACATTTCAAAGCCATTCTTCCCCTTTATCCTTGAGCTTTGTTGTATTCAGAGCGATAACATCTGGTTATCTTTCCTCAAACATGCTACTTATCTCTCCTCTTTTCTCATCCACACACGTTTAGACATCCAGTCTGAGCCTTCGAGGAGGATGAGCACTCCTCACCTGGCTCCTTCCTCTATTCCATCTTTAATAGACTGAAATATTAGCGAGGTAGCGTTAAGAAGAATGGAGTACTGAGCCTTTGAGGTGAAAATCCTCACTTGGCCCGCTTCTCTGTTCCTTCTTCTGGTGGGGAGGATTTCCAGCCCCAGTTACCTCCCCTTTTAGTCTCCTTCTACGACACGCAGGGAATACGTGGGAAGTATCCTTTCTCCCCTATCCCAGGGATTATATATATATATATATATATATATATATGCTCATTCCATAACTATATAAAAATATTGCATCGACGTTAAACCTCTCTATCTTGCACGCTCACTGTAATTCCTTTGTTTATACACTTGTTCTGCCATTAATCCTGCGTTTCTGACGTTCTCCTTTATGTTCACCACTTACATCATTGCCCGGGCACCCAATACACTTTCCCTTCCCTCCATTCCGATGCCTCCTGAGGTTTTAGTAGATTCAGCAAGCATACATTCTTTTACGAGAATCCCGAAACAACTTGTGTAGTTACTGTTTTTTCTGTAGATTGTCAGTGATGGATTTGCAGGACTTCAAGATTTTGATTGCTCTAGATCGTTTCTAACTCATTCTAATTCGGCATTACACTATAAATAAAAGTCTACGTATCTTAATTTCTGCTAACTGTACTCTTCCTCCTTATCTTGGATATTGCAGTGCTTTAAGTATAGAGATATCGTTCGAAGAATCGAAGTTTAAGAAAAGACTATATTGGAGGCTTAAAGCAGGACAGATCACTCGGTACAGGGCACAAATGAGGCTTTAGGAAAAAGGAAATGCTATGCGTGGGAAGAGGGTGGTGAAAGAGAGTTTGGAAAAGAGGCTTTATGTGAAGAAATACCCGAAGAGATCGAGTGTAGAATGGCAAAAGGTGAGACGTGCTTACACACACACACACACACAAAATCATTCTGTAAGTGTGTCGTTTAGTTTCAAAAGACCACAAACGACAGAAGTCACACGCGAGAAATACATCTGTGGTAGTCACCCATGCGAACCAGGATCTAGAAAAAGGTTAAGGATAAAGGTTGATATGTTTTGCTTCTCGTTTCCGTTGATCCCGAAGGTGTCAGTCAGTTAGTCGTTCTAAACCCCACGGTAAACCACCTATGCAGCAGATATGGTAGGACAAACACTATGGGAAAAAAAAATTCTCCTCGAAGCGCATAGTGATTATTCAGACAAAATTTTCCCATCAACAGGCCTATGTGGATGAACATATTGACAATACACTGTTTTCGTTGTACCTTTACATGAAATGTTTTGACATCACGTTTGTCTAACACATCTTCGAATCTATCACGATAATTAGCTTTTATTATTATTATTTAATAATAGCTACTGAGCCTCATGCCCTTTTTATTTCTGCTTCTGATTACAATATATATATATATATATATATATATATATATATATATATATATATATATATATATATACACTACCTTATGTTTTATACTCCAATACGACAACATTACTTGCTCTTTATGTCTCATTTTTATTGACTAACTTTTCATACTTATCTATCTGCCTTACACATCACGTTGTCCAAGGCTTATTATGCGTTACCCATGACATTAAGTATAACCAATGTGTTTATACAAAAAGCACCAATAGTTCCATAAGAAACGCATATAGTCTCCCGTTACCTATATAAGTACTAACCCTTCAGTTGATACTCCAATGTAATTCAGACATACGTGTGAATTGATAATGGCTTGAGGAAGGTTATGGCGCAACGTGGTGATAAGTCATGGTAGTGGTCATTATTGGCACAGCTGGAGAATTATGGTGCAAGTGCCGAGTTATGGTACATGAGTAGCTGGGTCGTGGAGCAGACGACGTGGGTTATGGTACAAATGCTAGATGAGGGGTACGGGTAATGCTTATAATGGCACGGTAAAGGTTTTGGGTTATGTGCTGGGTTACAGGTTGGGGAAAGATGCTTGGTTTATGGTGCAGTTGCTAGGATGTGGTAGAGGTCCTGGGCTAAATTACTACCGGTCCTGGGTTTATGTTGCTGGGTTATGGTGCTAGATTAAGAGACAGGAACACCTAGGTGTTTGGCAAAAGTAGCCTAGGTTATGGTACTGAAGCGAAGTTATAGTGAGTGTGCAGGATAATGGTGTTCAGCTCCTTAACACTTTCCTATCTTTATGGTTTTCTCTTTCTTTCGTAATGCACAAGAAAATCGTAGGATCAGATTCCCTTATAGCCAAGATGTTGGCCTAGGGATCCCATGTCGTCAGGGGCAAGAGGGAAGCTGATGCAAGTCAGTATCTACAGCGAGGTTAATAATTTTTGTGACAATATAGGCTATCTCACGCGACCGGCCGACCAACAAGGGACCATTTTCTTAGACTAGCTGAAGGTAATACAGCAATGCCAACAAATGAACTGAGAAAGCCACATTTGGCCAAGTAGGTAAGAATGCACATTGTTTATTCCCTGTTCACTGAAGGTAAACGACATTTTTCCAAGCTTCCTGTTTAATACAGATCCTTCACACTTAATGTAAAGGCAACTTAAATATATATCTTTAATTCTTTCGTCTGTCTTGGGGAAAACTTCATTTAGTTTTTTCATACAATAAGAAAGAATAAAAGCTACACCACAGAAAAATGTCTAGATCATTTCTTAAAGAGGTTCTCGTGTAAATCATACACTTCATTTTACTGTAAGTGGAAACCAGTTGGTGAAAGCACTGCATATGGAACGGCCGAAAGACGCATGACAAATGAGGATATATAATGTCTTTTGTCGTGGCCAACTGCTTGCTTGCTGGGTGATCTGTATATGGTGTTAGCAGCAGTAGCAGCCAACCAATTGCTGGCAGAACGGGTTGGGTTGCAGACGTTCAGTGCAGCAGGCACGCCAGCAGATGCAATAAGAAGGGAAGAGCGAGAACCCAGTGATGCATATCCCCTGGCAACCCTTCACTCGAACTGGCTACTTCTGAAAAAAAAAAAAAAGACGACAAAGGCTGTTACAAGATTACGTGCTAATTTGCAGTCGTGCATAAAAAGAGGTTGTTGGAAGTGAACGTGTCATGAGGGACGCGGTGGAATGCTTGACTCCTTCCTGGTGGAGGCGAGTGCGAAAGTTTGTGGAGGTTTAATGAAAAAGATGAAATGACGTGTATGAAAGAGGTGGTGAAAGTGAAGAGAGAATGGAAAATTGGCCTGTGTGCTGAGATATAAGGAGATATTGTGTGTAGAATGACATATGGTAAGAGAAAACGAAAGTAGGAGAGTGAAATAAGAGTGGTTGGTATTTAGGAAGGCAGTGCTCAATATTGTGTGACGTGTGGCATACTGATCATGGGCTTTTGACGTACGAGATAGGGTAGTGGTGTTGCAATGAGGAATATAAAAGCGAGGTACATGGACGGTATGCGCATGGAAGGAGTGCCTGTGAATGGCAGGAATACAAAAGAAAATAGAAGGAAGTCGATAAAAAAGATCTGAAGGCTGCAAAAGAGGGTAAATGAGAGATGGGGTAAAAGGGTATATCGTTGAATTTCGGAAAAAATATGAAAATAGCTTGGAAAGAGGTGAATAGCGTGAGGAGAAAGAGAGGGCAAAGTAGGGCGATAATGACTAAATAGGATGGGCAAATAGTATCATGCCAAGAAAAGGTAAAAAATGACGTTGAATAAGTGTTACGAAGGACTAATGAATGTGTTGGATAATAGGGGGGCGTATGTCATGTGTTTGGGACGCTGTCGTGGCTTGCGTAATGATAGAGTCCTATAAAACTTTTTTGGCGAAAAGATAGGTGGTGGTGAAAGTCCTGCGTAAGATGAAGTGTGGTCAAGAGGTAGGATGTGATGTTGTTGAACTCCCCCAGAAACCGGGTGACAGTGCAGATGAACGATCACTTAGGCTATTCAGCGTTCGTATAGCTGAAGGGGATGTGCCTGAGAATTGGTAGAATGCAGTAACTGTTTGTGAAGGACTCAGAATAGTTAGGCTGTAAGTTCAGATGGGAAGAACCTAACATTAGACTGATTTAGACATCTGGGAATGGACATGGCAGTGGATAACGGAGATGAAGCAAGCTATAGGTTTTAAAGTGGGAGGAGCAATTCCCTGGGCACATTAAGAGGAGTGTAGAAGACGTCAGTGTTTCTAAATATAACGATGGATATGTTTTTAGGTGCAACTATCCTCGAACGCACAGGAAAGGACGATGATCAATATATTGGAGATTCAAGGTCTAATGATACACAGTGTGAGGCGGGTTAATCGTATGAGGAATGACTAAAAAAATGGGTGTGGTTGTGAGCGCAATGTGATTGAGAGGAACTTCCTAGGTGTGTTGAAATGGCTCGAACGCATGGAAATGATGAAAAAGAGAGTGAACTAGAGGATCCATGTGGAGGAAGGATTGAGTGAAGTAAGCCTTAGGTAACATCGGGGCCTGAACCTTCATGAGGGTGTGAGACTCGAGTTGGAGGGAAGAGGAACGGGATCGATGTGGTATAGTGCTGCCATCGTGTTGACACCAGGCTGATGTAGGGTATATGAAGCAGTCAAGGTAAACCACAGAGTTGGTCTTTAGGGCATAGTTGTGGCTGCTTAGTTCTGTTTGCTGTGCATTATGCTTGAACATCTGTTTGTGCAGCTGGAGCACTTGGGAGTGGACGTGGCAGCTGAGGGAGTCACTGGGTGCTGAAGTGAGCGAGAGAGGAGGCTAAGGCCCAAGGTGCACTCTGAGAGGACAGTGTCTATCAGGGAAGAGACGGAAGTGTTTGAAAGTATTGTAGTCCCGATAAAGTTGTGTGGATGTGAGTCTTAGGCCTTGCATTTGAAAGGAGAAAAGAGGATGTACGTGTTAGTGGTATAAATTGCTTGAAGACATCTTGTAAATGTGAGTTGAGTTGATCGAATGAAGTATAATGATGTAGAAGAAAGGCGCGGTCTTAACGGTAGTTTGACTGAAATATATGACTAGGGTGTGTTGAAGTGGTTCAGACATATGGAGAGGATGAGCGAAAAGAATATGGCTGTGAAGATGTAGGAGTCAGAAGTAGAGGTAAGCTGTGGGGTAGGAGGACAAAGAAAGGCACCAGGTTCAGGAGGCTTTGGGGCATTGCGGGCCGAACACTCGACAGAGTGAGATAGAACAAAAGGGACCAATGTGATATAAGGGGAGGAGGAGGAGGTGCCTTTTTGTGATTAACCAGGGCACATCAAATCATGGAATTGCCTGTGGGGTCTGACTGTAGACGGAGGCTCTTGTCTCGGTTCATAATACCCAAAAGCTAGAAAGTAGATATCAGCAAAGTGATCCTGTTATTCACAGTTCTTGCAAAAAATTCCACAACTAACCACTAACCCTTGAGTGAATACAAAAACCTCACCCCTGCCTCACAGCTCAGCAACCTCCACTCACGGGTCCCCCCATCTCCAGCAAACATGAACGCTGACAAAACACACAAACACTGAAATAACCAGTCTGAAGTACCACCCCACATCAGATATACGTCTATCTGGAACCACACTCCCCAGATAAACAAGGGTTACACTTTCCCCTCTACGCACTGGACCTCGACCAACCCTACAGTACTACAATCAACCATTCAACATGTCCAAAGACACTTCATGCCCACGATGCACCTCCCACAATTTGGACACCAAACACTTACAGCTCATTTGCCCTGTACTCTCATTACATAGCACACATGTATCATCACTGTACTTTACGACTTATGGTTCTGCCTCGTTGACGTGGCTGGCCTTCTGAGAGCTGCAGGAGCCTCATAAACAAAAGGAATCCTGGCGCAAGAAAAAATTAAATATATATATATATATATATATATATATAAGAGAGAGAGAGGGGCAGATATACAGGAAGACTGTCACTAAGATATGAATAATGAACATGCATAAAGAGCGAATGTTCGAATTACTAAGGTATACGTTTGCTGAGTGTAGCTATAGTAAGTTGTATGGGAGATTGGTGATTAAGAAGGTGGTGGCATGCTTAGAGCATCAAATTCGGGCGAAACAATGTGGTTAAGGAGTGGTAGAGAATGTGAGAATCAGGTGTTTGCTTTGAGGAATGTGAATGAAAAATACTTAAAGGAAAAAAAAAAGTTTATGGCAATTATGGATGTGGAAAAAATTTTTGATAGGGTTAATGTACATGCTTTTTGAAAAGTGTTACGAATACATGGGATTGGGGAAAGCTACTTATAGCAGCAAGGAGTTTTTATCAATAAAGTTAAGACATGTACAGGAGTAGGAAGAGAGCAAAGTACGTGGTTCAAGGTGCAGACGGGTCCGAGTCAGGGTATGCAATATCACCATGGTTGTTTAGTCTTTCTGGATCGGGTGCTGAGGGAGGTAAATGCGAGTCTTGGAGAGAAAAGCAGCTCTGCAATCTGTTGGAAGTCGGTGCGCTTGGGAGGTGGGTTGATTACTGCTTGCTGATAACACGGCGTTGGCGGCAGATTCAAGCGATAATCTGAAGAAGCTCTCTTCTTAGTTAGGGGAACTGTGCTAAGGAGAATGCTTGAGAACATATGTGAATAAAAGCAAGGTTATTAGATTGAAAAGTGGAGAGGTAAAGCTTAGTTGTAGCGGGAATAACGGAGAGAATCTGGAGGATGTGAGGTGTTTCCGATTCCTTCTGAGTGAACATGGCAACCAATGGAACCATGGAGCTGGATTGTCGTAGAGTGGGTAAGGAGGATGTTCCTGGACGTTTTGAGGAGTGTATGGAAAGCGAGGTCACTCCAAGTGAGGGAAAAGATGGGTATGTTTAACGATATAATAGTCCCGACGGTGTTATGTGGTAGTGAGGCGTAGGCCAAAATGAAATGCTTGAGGACAGTATGGTATGAGGAGGGTAGATCGAGTGAGAAAAAGACAGGGCAAGAGAAGAGGTTTGGTTGTAAGAACAGTTTGTATGAGAGCTGAAGAGGTGAATTGAAATGGTCTAGATAGATGGAAAGGGTATATGAGACGATGAATAAGGGGGTATCTATATCGGAAGTAACCAAGAGAAATGTGGAAGGATAGCGTGAGAGACTTTGAGATGTCGCGGCCTGTTTGAGGTGTGCATGGGATAGAGTGAATTAAAGGAATGTGATATATAGGGGACAATGAGCTGTAAATGGGCTGAAACGGGGCATATGAAGAGGTCAGGGGAAAATATGGTTGTAGATTAGGGCTCTGGCTTCGGTTCATTGTACATGATAACTGGAGTGGACAGAAGAGAATGAGGCCATTCTCTGTCTTCGTGGCGTTACCCCGCTAAAGCGGGAAATGGCGAACTAGCATGAAAAAAGTTAATATTCGAAGATGTGGATAGGGCTTACTGGGTTAAGGTGTGACTGGGATCAAGTCAAGTGTGGAAGGTCATACCACTGAGGTCACATCATCGACGTCACACCTCTAGAGCTACAGAAGTAACACATTATTAAGGCTGCTGAAGTCACACCACTGAAACACACCACGGACTTTACATCAGTGTCACACATTTAGAAGTCACAAAAAATGAGGTCACACCACTGTCACGCGGAAGTCACACCACTGAGGCCATGCCAATGAAGTCACACCACCTAAGTTCGCATCAAGGACACACCAAGGATGTCGTATCACTATGATCACATGAGGTCACACCACTGAGGTCACACAAAGATCAAACCGATACGGTCGAACGAAGGTCACACTACTGTGGTTAATCACTGAAGTCGCACCACTAAATTTACATCGAGGTCACACAATGAGGCCACACCACTAAGGTCACATCACTTAGGTCAGGCCGAGGTCAGAGCACTGAAGTCACACCACTGAGAGGACACAACTCACCGGGGAAGAGAGAACGGGGTCTGGGGTCACTGGGCGGGGCGGCATCCTGCACGTACCGGTGGGGAGCGGCGTCTGTAGGGGTGGATCCTGAGGGGTGGTTAGTCGTACCTGGGGAGGAAGGCGGGGGGAGACTACTTAATTACCTTGGGTGGCCGGGCCGCAGTGTGGTGGGGAGAATAGTTTATCATCCTAGCAGTTTGGTACTGGGAAGGTTTAGTGATGTACTGGGAAGGCCTGGTTATGGCACTGGGAAGGCCAGGTTATGGCACTGGGAAGAACTAATCATGGTACTGGGAAGGACTAATCATGGTACTGGGAAGGCCTACTTGTGGTACTGTTAAGAGCTGGTCGTTATACTAGGAAGGCTTGTTTATGGTAATGAAAGGCCTGATTATGGTACTAGGAAGGCCTAGTTATGGTACTGGGAAGGCCTGGTTATGATATCAGAAAGGCCAGGTTATGGTACTGGAAAGGCCTAATTGGGGTTCTGGAAGGGCCTATAGTTATGGTACTGGGAAGGCATGATCACTGTACTGGGACTACCTGGTTAAGGAACTGGAAAGGCCTGGTCATTGTAATGGGAAGGTCTATAGTTATGGTACTGGAAAGGCCTGGTTAAAGCACTGGGAAAACCTATAGTTATAGTCCTTGGGAGGGTCTACCTGATTTACTGGGCGACCTGAGTAATAAGTGTAGAAAGGGTTGTATTTTACTATCTGGGGGGAACTCTGCTTTACTATTCGGTTAGTCTAGCCATTGTGGAGATGGGGAAACTTTACTACTTGGATAGTGGATAGTGTGGCTCTGGCTTAGTAAGAGCAGGACTATTTTCAACGGCTAGGGAAAAAAAGCGTGGCTTCACAATGTTGAGGAGGAAAACCCTTTCATGATAAAAGTGACCTGTCTTCGGTACGATGGGTGGCGATATTGGGTACAAGGCAGAGATATTACTATAGGAGTTGGCTGAGGACCTGAGTCTTGGAGGTGGAAAAATTATACGGAAAGACGCAAGAGGTATGGGAATTCCACAGCTTGGCTGTATGGAGGTAAGGAGGAGACTCGATTATTGTATAACTGCTGGAAAGTAGAGGACTGGCTGATTCTCAGTTAGTTTCTTTCCCTCCACAGCCAAACTCTAGAAATCTTTACTTCCACATTTCTAATTTTTGAATAATATCAAAGTTGCAGAAAGGAAAGTAATACTAAATAAGCCATAGGGAGTGTGACCTAAGCAATGGTGTATCGATGCTGGGGGCTACAGAAGATCGCTCTAATACAAGGGTAAGTGTATGAGAATAATGATCGATTCACCAAAATGTGTTGCATGCTCAAAGTGAGTTCGTGTGGTCTATAAATACAAATTCTCTCTCTCTCTCTCTCTCTCTCTCTCTCTCTCTCTCTCTCTCTCTTATACACACATACACACACACACACACACACACACACACACACACACACACAAACTCACACATCTGTCGCAACCAAAACTTTCCGCCTATTCAACCTCGACAAAATCATCAACATACCTAATCAACCATGGGGTACATAGAAACCCCATTTCTCCCTTGCTAATGTGTCAGATCTGCCACGGTTCATTGTCTGCAACATGCGTATCAGAGACACGGTACCTCAACACCTTCTCCTTACTGAATCTATCCCCCGTACCTTCCACAACCATCTGGGTACCAGAGGACAAGTTTTCTAAAAAAGAATAAAATAACCATCTAATGTGACTTTCAGTCTTGGAGTTTCACTCCCATCCAGAAAGCACTACTCGATAGATAATCTAATAATGTGAATAAACGTCGAGCATCTTGCAAAGGTTTAAATTGATGTTAGGATTCACAAAGACTTGAGGGAAGAGCTGAGCCTAAGGACGTCAGAGAGAATTCGTAGCAAAGTTCGCTGATGAACCTTGTACTGTAAGAGGGCAATCACCTGTAAGCGCCGCCGGGGAGAGAAAGAGAGAGAGAGAGAGAGAGAGAGAGATTGAGAGAGAAAAAAGTTACATGTTTTTGATATTGAAAATTTCTCATCCTTAAAGATTACGACAGACAAAAATTGTGGGGTTAGGCAAACGCTCGCTCGCTGATGCAATCCCACTGCAACTGAGCAGGAGGCGGCGAAGTAGTCTCGTCTCCTTCGTAAAACCCGTCGGGGTAAAACATACTCCTCCCACTCTCGTAGCTTAGCTGGTATTTCCGTCGGGAGAGGATATTGCGCCCTCACGCCCTAGGTGGAGGGATACTGCCAGATGCTCGATTATAGTCAGCACTTACGTTGCCAGGATGACGAAGGCGAAGACGATGAAGAGGAGGAGGAGGAGGAGCCTGAGGCTAAGGGAGTAGCGTTCTCCATAGCCCTTCCGTCCGTCCGACCATCTCCAAAGTACTTGTTATTCTTAGCCACCGACGGCTGCAGGGTGGTGGTACTAGTAGTAGCGGTGGTAGTTGTGGTGGTGGTAGTAGTAGTAGTAGTAGTTGTGGTGGTGGTGGTGGTAGACAGCTCTACAAAAAAGGAGATAAAAAGGGGGAATCTTATTAATGACATCCACTAATCGGTGCTTATCTCTTGATTCTGCAATGAAGGAGCAGTGAAGATGGTGCGTAAAGCAGTAAGTCGAGCACTTCTCAGAGATGGTAAAGTATTGATAATGGAGAATTTCAATTATAAGGAGGTAGAATATCGGAGCTTGGATTCCCATGGTGACAAGAAAACAAGGAGACAAGTTACTAGAGTGTTTGCAGGAAATATCCTTTAGCAGCATTTCAGTGAACGTACTGGGATGACAGGGACTGATACACCATCATTACTTGATATTGTATTCACACACACTAGCATGGATATTGAAGACATCATATATGTTACATCACTGGAAAAAATGAAATCATGTAATGCTTAAATCTGATAAGAAAGGTTAAGAAAGAAGTAAGAATGGTTAAATCAGAGATGTCAACATCGTTCCTAACCTGTCGCCAGTCCCACATTAGGAGAACAGTAAAGGAGACAAACTTTCTCCTAGAAAATATCAGAATAGCTTTCAAGTATACGAATTGGGAATTATTTAGCAAGCTGTTCATATCCTACATACATAAGGCCTAAACTAGAATATACTTCTCAGATTTTGTCACCTCACCTGCTGAAGCACAAATAATGAGCGAAGATCTAGAGATGGGCAGCAAAAATGGCATCAGAATTAAGAATAATAAGTTACGTGGAAAAGCATATGGCTTAAGATTTGATCTCATTGGAAGAGAGGAAAGTGTGGGGTGACTTGATCACATCCTTTGAGCTTTAAAGACAGATCGATGATGTGAACAGTTCTTCGAGAGATGTAGGGATGCGGTAACCAGTGGACATGAAATGAAATTAAGCAAGGAACTTGTTAAAAAGGATGTAAAGAAGTACTTTTGCAGCATAAGAGTGGTGGATGAATGGAATAAGATGACTGAGGACATGGTTAATGCAGCCAGAATACATGAACTTAAGATGTATGTCAGCAGAAAATATTTGATGGGGCCCTACGAGTATAAAACTCCCTCCTCGCAAAGAACATACAGTTAATCACACACACACACACAGGGGCTTACATGGCGTAATGGTCAGCGTTACTGATCACGAGTCAGCACAGGCCTGAGCAGAGTCGGACCCGCATGGGTTCGAATTCTGGGTGCGGGAGTCCGCCTACACCCAACCCAGGTGTTCATCCTCCCCTTGGGGGATGGTTGATAAATGGGTACCTGGCTCCAGCTGGTGTGTGTGTGTGTGTGTGTGTACACATAGGAGTAAAGACTTGGTAAATATGTACATGGTTGAGAGGCGGGGCAGCACGGGTGTAAACCCCCCCCCCCCCAGTAACACGTAAACAGTAATTACACAAAATCATACACTCCATCTCAAGGCTTCTTTCCACTTGGGACTCTCCACGCTGTGGTATTGCTTTAAGAACAAGGCTCCATTATTTCTATTGCCTCATTACCTGAAATTGCGTGTACATAACCTTTCTTCCAAACCTTAGGTTCTTCTTTAACTACATATGATGTTTACCATCTGCTTCATGGGAAAATATCTTGGATAGTTTTTGAGCTTGCTCTCGGTATCATGTTCTTGTATACTTAACTAAAACGAAGTATTTCAATGTCCTTTTTCCTGCCTTGAGTCGTGTAACAAAACATCGTCATCAATATACACAGCAATTGGCAGGTCATCAGTGGGTTAAATCATGAATGTTAAGCCTCGTCTCGCTCACAGTCTCAGACATTCTCCTACTTAATGTAGAGCCAGTGGTTCCCAGTATTTTTGAGTGGCGTATGATTAATCCGTCTCTCCTTCAGTTCATATTTACCACCTTACACCTAAACATTTCGGTTTAATATCATAAAATATCCTTCCTTTTCAGCTGATTAAATCTTACGTTTATGACATTCCTTAGCAAAAAAAAATATATGTAAACTACATTTTGCCTAACTCTACGTGTAAATGAACTTGCGTTCTTTTCTCCCTTACAATTTGAGCTTCTAAGAGCCAATAACCACCAAGGTGGCTTTCACGTACCACGGCGAACCACACAGACCACTCGTGCTACCATTTGACTACCAAACGACACTTTCTTCCATCAACGGAGACTGTAACATTAATCTGCCGTCATAGCCTAAAATACAGTCAGAACACTTGATACATTTCAGATAAGCATTTACAGCGAGTACGAAGCCAGACCAAAAATAAAATCTTCGAAGTAATCTAGGAATCAATTCCTTGTTGTGAAAAAAGATGGCTGACCAACCAAACGATCCCTTAGGGTTTGGCATTTTCGTTTCCTCATCTTCCCTCCATTAGCATAATTGTCCGTCACTCAACAACAGTTTTTCCTCACAGTGGAAAGAAGCCATCGTGAGGTTATGTATATCCAAGGTCTGTCGAGGGGGCCCACATCACCACTCTGCACCGGGGCACCCACCACTACCACACACGCCATTACCTTCATACTTTTAGCGGTAAAATCATCCTAGAGCGACTGATGCGCATTTATAGTGAGAAATAGCCGGGAGATGTCGTTCCAGAGCCATGAACATCCAGGACGCTAACCTGAAGCTAAGCTTTGCCATGAAGCTAGAATTCAGCTAATATTATTGAGGACGCTATTCTGCAGCTAAGGTTTACCCAAGACGCTTATGGTTTATCAAGACACAAGCCTAAAGCTATGGTTTATCAGGAAACAAGCCTAAAACTAAGGTTTATCGGGACACGAGCCTAAAGTTGAGGTTTATCAGGGTACAAGCCTAAAGCGAAGCTTCATCAATATACAAGCCCAAAGCTAAGGTCTATGGGGACACAAGCCAAAAGCTAAGGTTTATGAGGACACAAGCTTAAAGCTAAGATCTATGAGGACACCAGCCTGCACCCACGAAACATGACATAGCAATTCCCAAAGTTCAGACAGATTCATCTAATCATAGAGGGTAACATATAACCAACGTTTACGAAGATGATGCCTTACAGCTGGGTTTCACTAGTGGTCAGCGTGTGGATGATAAGAGGGTTAGTCTTTAAGCCAGTGGACAGGAATATCGCCTAGATATCAGTGAGGTTAGTGACTGCGGCGCAGTGTCGGCACTGCTGTAAGCTATCCTATTCCCCTCTCCATCTTAAGTTGTCTTTTTTTTTTTTTCCTTTCTCCCTCGCCTAAACCTGGGTTGCTAAAGCACATCTGTAAACACACATTAAGCCACTGGAACCAACCCCATTTTTCTAGGTGGCTCTTTCTCTATTCATTTCAATATTCATGGTCTTAAATCTACCCTTCCCTCTGCGCAAAGTTAATCCACCTCCTACCTTGATCTTCTCTCTGAAACCCATTCGCTCAAAGCTGTTGCTTCCCCTCTGTACCATCACATCTCTAATTCTTATCACGACACCTACGCTTCCGTTGTCGAGCGAAATATCTAACCTGAGGAGTTAGTGACTACAGAGCCAGCGCGCATGCGTATTGTCCAGCAAGCCATATTTCTTTCGCAGGGTGATAATTTACCCAATAGGTTTAGGGGCAAAGTCAAGACCTGAGTAATTCAGCGCCATATTTGTTTTGTCGAATTTTGTTTGTGCTAGGTCTTTCTCTTCGTAACATACACTTCATTCGTAGCTTCTGAGTGACTTGGGCATCAGGAAAGGCTTCTTTGAAGGTTCCGAATGACGCCACTCATACCATGCAGTTATATCGATTATGATCTGTTATATCATTATAATCTAACTTCACTCTTCTTTGCCTTCATGTTGTCAGAATTTTATAATTTTGAGAAAGATAGTGAATGGGAGCATATTTCATGCAGAACTGGCTAATTCTTATACGAAGCTTTTCTAATGTGTTGAGTCTTTGCGACTATATCCAGAAAACGTCACAAATGAGAAGCTTAGAATTATTTAAACATCGAAAATGGCCACTATTAATGGTAAAGGTGTATTTAGCATTGCTAGTGACAGTAAATGTTATCAGTAGCCAATCATACCACAGTTTAATTCCTTATCGTGCATGCAACGATCATACATTGGTCGTGGATTCTATCCGATCACATATTTTGCTACGACAAGTCATTCATTTCGTAAGGCACTTATTTTGCTTGACACCGCTCCAAGGGTGACATTTAATCATACTGTGACACGAAGCCTCCCACTGCTTGCTTCATGGATCTCCAGTCTTCTTTGATGACATTTGGCTTATTTTTTTTCTTCTAATACCTAGATCATTCTTTTCATATCTCGTAAATTACCGCCCTTAACCTAAATTCAATCAACTACGTACAACTCTTCGACTTCCATGCGCTGAAATCCTCAAAGCAGGGAACTTCATCATACACCCCAAGGATTGGTTAGGGTCTACTCGGGATGCTCCTGGTAGAGCAGAGGCCATTTTCTTTTTCCTTACTTGACGATCCGGAACGGATAATCAAACATTCAAAACGATTTCCCGACTGTCACAACCATGGAGGTATTGCTGGTGCTACCCGCCTAGGTATCGGGGGAGTTACTGACGGCTTTATAAAGCATCAGTACAATGACTTAACCCAAGTCTTTGCTCTGCTGCTTATGTCCTTGTACTTCTCGTTGCTAGGATACCGCACAGGACCCGCGTACTTCAGTAAACCGTCTGTTTATCGACAGGACTCGTTCGGCGGCTCCATTCATACAATAAAATAAGAGAGTTTTAATCATCATTTTTCGTGATGCCTCTAATCACTGAGTGAGGCCGGGGAGATGACTGGTCAGGAAGAAGCGCACCTAAAAACCACTTGATAGGTTCCCGTTGCCGCTCGGCGAACAAGAAGAATTTGATGGATCACTCCCGTTGCAGACGCGGTACAAACTTTTTCTTTTTTTTTTGCTGAATCGATACGCAGAGGTTCAGCTTCGGGACCCGGAGTGAAAGAAGCAGACGCGATCCACAAATGACTGTAACTGGAACTCTGGAACCACAGGAACTCGGGAGAAGTTTGTGTTTGATTCGAAGTCAGTGACCATACCGGGTGGAAATCCCTTTTTTGACGATCTGCCACTAAGATTTTGCAACAGATTCATCTTTTCTAATTCCTCTCTCTCTCTCTCATCTTACTCTTCTTTCCCATAACCAGTGAGGGAGAGATCTAAGAGAAGCAACAGCCAGCCGGTCAGGATATATCCCCCTCCTGTTTTTCTTTCCTAAAGAAGGAACAGAGAAGGGGGCCAAGCGAGGATTTTACTCTCTAAGATTCGGTCATCTGCTATCGACGCTACCTCACTGACGCGTAAAATGGCGAATATGTATGAAAGAAAAAGAATATATACTTGTTTCCAAGAAATCCTTAAGGACGGACTGTATAGATGGACCAAAGGCTACGTAAGTGGGGGGAAGACAGAAAACTGATGGGAGAGGTGCCTTTCTGAGGCTGGCAAGGGTCTTACAAGATATAGGATTCCTCAAGGCTTAGCACTGATGTCAGTACCATTCCTGATGTACATGTAACATTCCAAACGAAACGAGAACATATCTGAATATATTTGAAGATGAAGTCTAAACTATTAATGACTTGAAGGGCAAGAGTGTGTCACATGCTGACAAGTCCTGTCAGACGAGTAGCTTTTGAAAATCAGCTCTGACAAACGTAAAGCAATGAAGGTAGAAGAGGGAAAGAACAGGTTAGACTGGTCACCACAATGGTGAAAACTAAGCTACAAGAATCAAGGTGTGAGAGGGCCCTCTGGGGTTGAAACTGTCGACATTATCGACGGAAAATCACGCGAGAAAGAACGCGAGAGAATCATTCTCTAAAGTCTGGTCAGTAGGAAAATATTTCACTTTTCAGAGAGAGAGACTTGCTGAAAAGTGCCTAGTGGAAGACATCCAAAGTGGTACCAAAATCAAGTGAAATGAGTTGCGAAGGGAGAAGCTTCTCGACTTGCCCACATTAATAGAAAAGAGAATAATGGACCTACGAGGATATGAGCCAGGGGATATAGCAAGAAGCTAGGTGGCGGTATGTCATGAAGGACGTGCGGATGCAATTCCTCGTTAAGTGGAAGCAAGTTCATAATAACAAAAGGATTTTTGGAAACCCTGTATGTTAGAAATCCGAGGGACACACACACATACTCACTCACCGTGGTGATTTTCCTGTGTCGAATGCTACGCGCTACTCCTGCCTAATATGAAAATCTCACAGTAGTTAAAGTTCAGGAGACTGGGCCCAACGAGTGTATTATTCTCTCCCTATATGGTACAAAGTAGGAGATTACACACACTCACCTACAAGGGTTAGCAGGGACGAGTTGGTCCCCAGGTGGTTGGCAACGGTGCAGCGGTAGTGGCCGAAGCTTTCCGGACCGACGGAGGTGAGGGCAAGCGTGGAGGTGCCTGAGCCCTCTGCCTCCCAGTCCTCCAGCGACCCATCTGGCAGGAAGCAGATGTTAGTAAGGAAAGGCCAGGTGCTGAGAGGGTAGAGCTAGAATTTACGGATATGAGGCGTTAGATGGCAAGGGATAGATGTTTGGGTAAGTGGGAGAGGTGTTAGGAGGTGATACTTTTAAAGGAATGAGAGGAACAAAATCGAAAAAGATATTTCTGAAGGCACAAGGGAAAAGAGAACTGGAAAACATTTCCAGAGGCGTGACAGGGAAGGTGGCGAATGATTCAGGACGGTCTAGTCAGGAGGCATGAAGACGGACGAGGTGACGAGGAACCCAGAAAGAACATAGGCAAGATATCTTCTATGATATAAGTAAAGGGGTCATAGAGGATGAGATTCCAAGAGAAAGAATGGAGATTAGGTCGTCATAAGGACAGTACCAGAAGCTTGGAGAGGTTGAGAAATATTTTTCTCAATTACCTATATTAAGGGGCCATAGAAGATGAAATTTCAAGAGAGAATGAAGATTAGGATGTCTTAAGGGAAGGATTTTCTCAATAATTTCTGTAAAGGTGTTACAGAGTATGAGATTACAATAGACAAAATAAAGATCAAGAAGTCAGAAAGATCGTCACAGAAGCTTAAATGACAGTATAAGGGGAGGCAAATATGCATTTCACAGGTTTTTGAACTGTGTAACTTTGTTACGGGGGACAATTGTTAAGATCTTAAAAAATAGAAATTGCATCTTAAGTAATTAGGAATATCTCGAGTGTATAGAAATGATACCTCAAGTACGTAGGGGTAGTTCTTGAGTATCAAGCATGTAGGAATGGTATCTTCAATATGCAGAAATTGTATCTTCAGTATCTAAGAATATGGTAACTTGAGTACACTAGAATGTAGGAATGATAGCTTTACAACATAGATGTAGCATCATGATAATGTAGGAATAGTATCTTGAATACCTAGGAAGAGTATCTTGAACACGTAGGAGAGGCGTCATGAGTACTTTGCAATGAGGAAGCTGAGACGCACACCTGCCTAGAATCGCTGTGAGTAAGAATATGAAGATGTGTTTCTATAAAAAGGTTGCTGAGAGCCATGGAGGTGAATCTAACATGGGAAATAAATCCCAGAAATGGATAAGAAATCAAATGAGATATTGACACAACGATGATTGAAATGGACTGTGAAATGTAACAGGGACTGAGACTTCGAGAAATATATATGTTACAGAAACAGTCAAATGCCTGGATAGACGAAAGAAAGAGTTCAGAATGCTGGCACTGGATGGCGATAAGGATGAAGGCCATGCACTTGGGGTGAGAGAGCATGACAGATAAGTGATAGGCCAAAAAGCCAAAAGATCAACCAGGCATGTGGAAGACTGACCACAGATAAGAGACCACTAGACGATGGTACGGACCACGGGAGCGGCTAGGTGGGGAACAGATATACGTAGGAAGAAAACTGAGTCTCTACTGACCAATGAGAGTTGGGGATACATGGGGAAGACAAACCCAATAAAACGAGTGTTGACAAATAAGAGCAGAGGACACAGTGAGGACAGCTACTGATAAAAATGGGCAGGAGGCACATGGTGCGGAGGTTTACTAACCAACAAGAGCAGAGAACACGTAAAGAAGAGGTCTACTAACCAATGAGGGCAGTAGACACATGGTGAGGTAGTCTACTAACCAATGAGGGCGCCGTCTTTGGTCCAGGTGACGTGTGGGGAGGGCCAGGCGCGGTACTGGCACGCCAACACGGCCCTCTTGCCGGTCTCCGCCCACACCACGCCCGTACCGCCTCGCATCTCGGGGGCGACTGCAATACGGTACATCAGTGATGTCATCAAGTCATGGAACATGCAACAATTTCGCTCGTTACCAGGTTACAGTCAAGTTGTGCTTTGAAGTCCGATGGTTTTAGACCTATGAGAAGGCATCGAGCAAGGCTTCCTTTGGGTATTAGTAGCAGAATGGTCATATTTTGACCTACCTGACAAGAGTAGCCGTATATCAAGGGACAAATGAAGAACGAATGCAGAATCAAAACCCAGACAGTAGAAAGCTGGGCAGCCGTAACTATTATACCATATAAACTTACTTTCTTTATAAACATGGGGAAAAAAAGGATTCGTTTGTTGCTATATTTTCGTCACGAAATCTTAGATCAATGAAGTCCTGTGAAAAAAAAATACTGTGTATAAAATGAAAGAGTTGCATAGATACACAGACCCAAGGTCCGCGCGAAGTGGTCTGGCCTTAACGTACCCAATAGATGGACCATCTGCTCCCCATATATGACTAAGAATAAGGCCCTTCCCCCACAAACACACGATACATCCACATTCCAGCAACAAACTGCTTGCCAATGCCACTAAAAACACAAGTCTCCTCCAAATGCTACAAAAAATAAGATCCCCAAAAATTTACTAGAGATAACAAACTAGCATAACTAAGATTAGAAATGCTTCCCCAACACCCCAAGGCAATAAAAGCAAGGTAGTCCCCCCCCCCAATCACCACAAGCGGACACAAATAATCAAAGCTCCCAACTGATTAAAACAGGTCAATAGTAAGCAAATCTTAACATAACCTCCCCAACTCCCTGTTATTTTGATGATAATATAAGCCTCCATAACAGGTGAAAAGTAAGGAAAGGCGAATGATAGATAAATGGACATCGCATGGTCAAGATGACATTCATTGAGAGAGAGTATGTGGTCTTAAATTCTAATCTTAACACCTGAAGGAGTTCAAAATTTTTTCCACTGGTGGATGTAATTTGACGTTGGTGGCCTTAACAATCCTGGTAGTTCTTAGACCCAAAGTCCAACCAATCAACCAATTACCTTAAGGCTAGTAAAACCCCTGCCCCTTAAAAAAAGGTTCATGAAATAAACGCCAAATTACATGTTGGTATCAAGGCAACTCTCATGTAATAACTGTCCATATGAATAGCAATGCGCAACAGTAGTCATGAGTATCATGCAAAAATCCAACACAGAGCTGGTCCTCCGTGGTGTAGCGGTTAGAGTTTCTGACTGACTCGTTCACCGACCACCGCATAGGTACGAATCTTGGGTGCAGCAGTCGGTCCACAGTCAACCCATATATTCATCTACCCTTAGGGGTTCGTTAACAAAATGGGTAACTGGCTCAGGTTTAGATCAGTTTCAGCTGTTCCCACTCGTAACCACCGAAACGAACCGTGTCCGCTTCAGCACCTTCCTGAAGCAGCAATATACGTTCGTTAGAGCAAAACGTTCTGTCTGTAAAAGACATATTAATTTCTTTCATCGAAAGAGATTCCCCTGGTTATTGAGAGCAGCTGCTTTGTTATTAAACATCATAAATCTGTTCTTATTCAGAAATGGTCACCGGTTACACAATAAACTTCTGTGCAACAGCTGCATTCAATGTTATGAGAACATGAATAATATCTGTAATTTACTCTAACATCAAAATAACTCGGAGGCGCTGAGTCCTCGAGGACGCAATGTGTTTTTCCCTACTAACTCCTGCTTTGAAGTTTTCATCATTATCTTGGCGAGTTCGTAATTCTCCTTCCCACGCTGGACGAAGCCCTGGGTACACGCCGGTGCAGCTGAATAAGACTGAATTCAGTTAAATACAAGTGAATTCAAACAGCTACAGACCAATGGGTTGTAACAAGGTTGTTTGTGATAGTGGAAGACAACAGAAACTCGTGGATTATTGTGGTAGGCGTAGAAAGATATGCAGATACTTCTTTTAAACATCGTGTAATCAAGGAGGTGCAATTAATGTCAGTCGTGAATCTGAAGCGAAAATACTTATCAAGTCTATGCTTAAACGTATCTATGAGAGTGCCTTCAATTACTCTAATTGGTAAATCGTTAGAATGAGATCATCGAAGCCTTTAATGATTTTCAAAACATACTGCATAACCTCTCATTTTTTTTCTTATCTATATAGGTTAAATTTGTTTAGTTGGCTCTCGTAGGATTTGTTTCTCAGGCCAGGAATCATCGTGGTAGCTCGCTGTATACTCTCTCCATTCTGCCTATGTATTTCCTCAAGTAAGGTGACCAAAATGAATAAAATGATAAAAATGGGACCGCACCAGTGAGTTGTTGAGTGAAGATAATTTCCCAAGACCTGACTTCGAAAGGTAATATTAGTCGAGGTCTACACAAGTCAGACCCTCTTGTAACCAAAAGAGCTCTCGACACGTTTGTGAGCTAATCCGTGACCTGACACTTTGCCTTATGATCACCTAACTATTGCCTGTCGTCACCTGAAACATGGCTTGGGTCACCTGACCCTTGCCTTTGGTGACCCGAGATCTATGTTTCTGGTGAAAGCGTTTCTTTACTTCATCTTCCCGCCTGACCCCTCGCCTAACGAGGTCATGCGCCTTACATATCATGTATTTGTGTCTGTAGGACCTGCATTTGTTCATTATTCTTGTATTTCTAAAGATGTGAATCATTCATGAAAGCGTTCGAATCATCGTGTTCAATTTTCCCTGTGGCTTCCAGCATATATATATATATATATATATATATATATATATAGATAGATAGACTAATGTGGGCGTTACCGGGTTTTACATGCCTGAGGTTACACCTTGGGTGAAAACTCACCTTTGACGTCAGTTGACGTAAGCGAGTCCAGTCGCGTCAAAGAACTTCTAGCTTCAAAGAATTCTATCCTGTTCTTTCAGCCAGCGAAGCCCTGAAGCCACATGAGTCCATGAAGAAGCAGTCCTAAGGGTTATATGATAATGATGTGTATATTTCTGTACTTGTGCAGCACGTTTTCTTTCAATTATGTCTCGTTAAAGATCAAAGCAATATCTGGCATTAATGAGCTTCCTAGTTATTTACTTAGTATGTTCTTCAGGTACTTTCATCTCTTGTTGGAGAATGAAAATCGGCTCCCTGGAGTTTATTTTCGTGTAAAAGTTAAGAAAAAAAAGTTGCGGGGATGAAAATGTATTGCAACATTTTGGAAACATTGTTTCCATCGTCCAATTCTGTGCAATGTCTGAAGGTGTCTTCATCGTGGTGGATGGATGATGAGGAACGAAAAATGTTGGCTCCT
Organism: Panulirus argus; assembly: GCA_038088735.1. Classification (NCBI taxonomy): domain Eukaryota; kingdom Metazoa; phylum Arthropoda; class Malacostraca; order Decapoda; family Palinuridae; genus Panulirus; species Panulirus argus. Next base: position 28,199 of record JAYMFT010396590.1, read on the forward strand.
TTGTTAAGGTGGGGCAGACGAAAAAGTAGTAAGGCTCGATCAATAAAGTCTTGCTCCTGTCTGTGAGGTATGTCCCACACGCTCTCTTTCTCTCACTGACTGAGCTGCTGGTTGGCTGTAAAGGTTTTAAGATTAATAAGTTCATGTGCCTATTAGAAGCAGATGAAAATCTTCACATCAAAAGGTTTCCACGATCATTAGCCTCCTTTCGTCTCGATTGTCTTTTATGATTTTTGGTGCTGCTTTATTCCCTGTCTTCTCTGGTTACAATCCCCTAGCGCTGCTGGATCACATGCTGCACTGTTTAGTCTCCTTGGCAGTGCGATGGTGATGATACCAATGTAATCCATGTTATGAAGCTTGTATTCTTCATCAGGACATGAACATTTGTACATGAAATTGGTATTCTCTGGAGATGGGTTAAGGTCCTGGGTCATGTTATTTTTCATAACCAGTTTAATGATCTTGAAGATCTTATAAAAGATAGTTAATTCCCTGATGATCTGACGACGTGCACGCCCAACAGCTTTGTAGTCAGGAGACATTTAGTTGCGGAAGCATAACTTATTGATTGTGCCTTCATGCTTGTTAGTCTGCGGTACGGTTTGTGATGGCACCATGGCCGTTTAATCTGTTTATGGATCGGACATGTCTCAGTTCGACACTTTATTACATATTCCTTTCCACAAACAGGATTACTTGGACAACAATAAGAGAAAAAATAGTGAACCCACACACTTAATTGATAAGTACAGCGTCAGGGTCGTGTGCAGTAACTGATGTATGTGTGTGTATGTCTGCCCCTCTCGCGGGCAACGTAAAACGTGCATTAATGAGACGAAAAACTTCTTTCGTGTCCCCTGTCGAAGTAATGTAATGGGGGGCGAAGCTCTTGCTTAAAAGTTTCTGTTTCTCTCCCCGGGTCATTATATCAGGCTGGGATGTCGAGGACTCTGGGGTTGAGGGAGAGAAGAGCCCTTTCATTTCATACCTATTTCTTTTTTCATATTCCTCTTTCGTGAAGTTTTAATATATTCTCACGAGTCTGATGGGAGAGAGAGAGAGAGAGAGACAGAGAGAGAGAGACAGAGAGAGAGAGACAGAGAGAGAGATACAGAGAGAGATAACCCTCTCACCATATCCTACTGTACGTAACACGATGATTTCATTCCCGTTTCACCAGTAGGGCTTCCTTTCCACAATCCCCCATCACAACACCTTAATAAGACTTTTTTTTTTTTTTTGCTCCCCCCCCCATCTCCATATCCCCATCACAGTGCATCCTCCAACTATTCCCTATCTCCTCCACGCCACTAGCACCCCGTCCACTCGTGTACCTCCTCAAGTTCAATAATTCGCAACTTTATATATAACTCTCCTCACTCCGGAGTGCCATCAGCTTCCCCACTTTTCTTACCTTGCTCCTCTCCTCGCCAACACATTTCCATCTCCTTCCTTCTTACTTGAGACTCCTGTACATCATCTCCAACGCATTTACATTTCCTGCATTCTCACTTAACACCCCTTCATATCTCCAACACATTCCAATCTCCTTCATTAATCCTTAAAACCCCTTTACATCTCCAACAAACAACCATCTTCATTCTCCCTTAACCTTCCCCCCCCCCCCTCCCACATCACCAGCGCTTCAAATTCCCATTAAAGCTTCTCATCTCATGATCTCATATCTTGCTTATTTCAGATCTTGCCTTCTCTCATCTTCTTCCACCTTGAGTATTTCCCCGTTCGATCTAACCCTCAAAAATAACTTTTACTCCTCTCAAAACCTTGCCCCCTTTCTCAGTATTGCTCCTTTCCTATTTTACTCTCCCCAATATTCGCCTCTTCAGAATCCGCTGTTGTTTGCTAAGACCACGTCGTACCTCCAGTATGTTATCACGAACCTTTTCACTTCCTTCCGGTAAGCTCAAAACGCCCACAACATCCACATAGTCTTAAATACGATCATCATAGAACTCGCATCTAGAGAGCCATACTGCATCATAAGCCGTACGCTCATGAGGACGATGCTGAAATAATCGCAATTGGTTGGGATTTGGTTCTAACTAATGCATATTTAAAGATGATCTGCTCCAACACTGCGATTATCAAGGGTGACCTAAACCAACTCTGGCTTGGTATAGACTAAGATGAACTATAATTTAAGGTACGTATCGCTGGGGTTGCTTAAGCCTGACAAGTCGCCTACCTGGTCCCACTAAACATGAAAGGGAATCATGAACGGATCTCATGAAGAAGTGGATTGAGTAACTGGTGGATCCACTCTTACTTGTATACAGAACTCTTTCTTTTAAGTAGTGTTAACGCCAGACCATCTCGCTTGGACCTTGGGTCTGTGTGTTCTGTGTATCTATACGGGTCATGACCTTTCCCAGAGACCTGAACTTGCTCAGACTTGGTAGGGACCTGTGTAAACCCACATCTGACTACTTACACATGATGGCCTGGAGCTTTCACCTAAAATATACTTGACAGAGACCTTTACCTATTTACATTACATGGGATCCTCTACTTTCATAAGCTTGTAAGAAACCTGGACTCAAATGAGATGACATCATTTGCCTTTCTAAGCTTGGCTAAGACTGGGACCAACTTACGCCAAGATGATCTTAATCGCTTTAAACTCGGCGGAGCCATGGACCTACTTACAAAAGTTAGAGCCCTCAACTTATTCACACTTGATGGAAACCTGGACCTACTTACAAGTGGTGGAGATCTTCAGATACTAATTCTTGACGGAAACCCGAACTCACACTTGACGAAGACTTGGACCAACTAGCATTTAACAAAGGCCTGGCCGTACTTACAATGGCCCTACTTACACTTGACAGAGACCTAAACTCACTCATACTTGACGGAGACCTGGACTTACTCTCACTTGACGGAGACCTGGACCTACTCACACTTGACGGAGACCTGGACCTACTTACACTGGACCTACTTACACTTGACAGAGACCTGGACTCTGGCGGAGACGGCGGGGGGAACGCCATTGGAGGCCACGCACAGGAAGGCCCCGCTGTCCTCCCTGCTGACGGAGACCAGGTGGAGACGCGGGCCCGCCACCTTCACCACTGTGGGAGGAAGACCAGCGGCGGTGGTCAGGTTAATAAAGGGATATTTAATATTCAACGCATCAGAATGGTTAAATACCGTGATATTTAACATTTATCACATCAGAATGGTTAAATACCGTGATATTTAACATTTATCACATCAGAATGGTTAAATACCGTGATATTTAACAATTAACACATCGGAATGGTTAAATACCGTGATATTTAACATTTATCATATCGGAATGGTTAAATACCGTGATATTTAATATTTATCACATCGGAATGGTTAATTACCGTGATATTTTACATTTAACACATCAGAATGGTTAAATACCGTGATACTTAACTATTAACTCATCGGAATGGTTAAATACAGTGATATTTAACTTTTAACACACCAGAATGGCTAATTACCGTGATAATTAACACATCGGAATGGTTAAATACCATGATATTTACCACCTAACACCTCGGAATGGTTAAGTACCGTAATATTTAACATTTAACACATCGGAATGGTTAAATACCGTGATATATAATATTTAACACATGGAATTGGTAGATGATTTCTTGCTCTTAATTGTCGTCATGTCAGCGATGAGCCAGGCTTCGAACCCTCGTCATTAAATCGTGTCCAACTGTGTGATTGATGCCTGGAATACCTCCCCCCACACAATTCCAGGGCCATCTGCTGGACGGAGATTCAACCACTGGTCTGTAGGCTTTCTACGGGTGGGGGGGGGGGGGGTTGTTTTGTGGCGGTGGTTATCTTAGTAACGTAATTTAACTTTGAACACATCAGAATGGTAAATGATAAAATACATTGACGCTATGGAAATCTTGATCTGTTGTCGTATGTTATGATTAACGCAGACCTGGAGAGGAGTTTTTTTTTTTTGTGTGTGTGTGTGTGGAAAACGCTAAGGTTTCATAGGCAATATCTGTTCTTTGAGGCTGGACGAATTACACACGACACACACACACACACATACACACAGTATCGATGCACTTCAGATAAAGATGTTTTGAAAGGAGGCTATTGATGTGAGGAGATCAAAAAATGATGTGGTTAACACAAGGGGAGGGGATAAGCAGGTGGTAATAGTCAGAGATGTGAGGAGAAGATGGAACGAGTATTATGCAAGACTGTTGATTGCGGTGGATCATAGGAGAGCGGATGTGTTTGGAAAGAGGTGTGCACAATGGGAGCGTCTTGGAGAATGGTATGGTAAAATGAATGTAGGTGGCAAAAGCTTTACGTAAGGTGAGAAATGTGGTAAAGTACATGAAGTGGATCTCATTACAATTAAGTTTCTCAAGGAAACGGTGGTGGGGTTGCTGATTGGTTAGTCAGGGTAACTGACGCGTTTATTGATGAAGTGTTTGAGGACTGGGGGGTTCATGTGTAAAGTAATTGGAGACTAAAATGAATCTTCCAATTACAGAGGTGTATGTTTGCTGATTACATTTAGGAAGTTGTAAGAATGGTAGTGACTGAGAAGACGCTGTTGTGCACTGAGCACCTGATGAGGAGAAAGAGTGTTTGATCTTTAAAGAAAGATAAAGGAAATGTGGATCTGGTGTTTACTTTGGAAATATATATATACTTTGGAAATACTTGCAGAAACGGGATGGTTCGTCTATGACTGTTACGTTTGAACTATTTTCCCCTCGCATGATATATATATATATCTACTCTTCAGTTCATTAATCAATGTTGAGGATTTATCAAAAGGCTGGCCAGTATATTGCATCCGGTTCTGATGTAACGAGTTAATTGAAATATCATAATGTAACTATCCTATCATATATGGCTTTCAGCCATTATAATAGTGCTCGATGACAACAGTAAAATGCAACGAAATAAAGATGTAAAATACGAGTAGCAGAAGTCCGACACAGTAAGTCGCATAAAAGTCCATGTTAACGGTAATGTGTTGTAAAACCGGTGAACAAGAGAACAGCAATCAGACTACATATTTAGCAGTTTGTCAGAGTCTTACTATTAGTACACACTGTAAGCAATTCGTCAAATTGTGTTCGATTATAAGATTTGGTTCATGATTATTTATGGTTACCGAGAAATCCATAACTGTAAAGATCTGAAGACGAGTCAGAGAGGTGGAGGAAACTGTAATCAACCAGCGATTATTTGGGGGATTTTTGGTTTCGGCTGCGTAAGTGTGGAGGCGACACTCTCCCGTGAGCAACATGATAAAGATCCTGATCTCATGGGAGTAGTTAAGGTTGAGATAGAATAATCTCTCGTGAGGACTTTGTGTGGATATAGAATAATCTCTTGTGAATGGCTAACCACCTTTCTTTTATATCTTCTTTACGTATAAATTTCGATAGATAGATAAAACGTTAGGCTATATTATTTGTGAACGTCTTTCTAGTGGTCAAACCTTACCTCACATTTACTGTTACCATTACTTTATGCTTTTTCGTTACCGTTAGTCGCCAACACATCGGAAAAACTATATATATATATATATATATATATATATACACACACGGACATACCTACATAAGGGCATAAGACAACAACAGAGAAAACGAATTAATGACATCCCAAGAAAGACTTGAAGAAGAAGTATAAAGCCAAATGCTACTAGTAATCACCGGTTGACACACACACACACACACACACACACACACACCCAGGGTACCCAAAGGAGCCGCTTTAGCTCCCCGCGGCCGGCCTGATGTGGAGCACGTCTCCGCCATAAACATTTTACTGCCCTCCCAGATACAGCTGTGATGTCAAGGAGCCTCCAAATATTTGTGGATTCCTCTTTTATCTGATCAGGATGATTGTCGTGGATTGTTCTTCGGAAAGGGAGGTTAAATGGTTCCCAAGGCTGGGACAATGCGAGAGTGTGGTATGGGATTTTAAACTCCACGAATGCAAAGGAAATTAAATGGTCACAGATCTTTGGCTCGTTTCAGATATTGGAAGGTATTATAAACTCATAGATTACGGTGGCGAGAGTATATATATCGGGCCATCGTGATATCTACCGATTAACGTTCCTGTGACGCATTCACGGGCTGCCCAGGGTCGAGCGCGCATAGGTTCGAATCCTGGTTGCGGCAGCCTGTCCACAGTCAACCCAGCTGTTCATCCTCCTCGAAGAGCTGGTCCATAAAATGTGTGCCTGGCTTCGGCTTGGGCAATTAAATATCATATATATATATATATATATATATATATATATATATATATATATATATATATAGAGAGAGAGAGAGAGAGAGA
>JAYMFT010396591.1:0-19258 GCA_038088735.1 Panulirus argus
AACCTAATAACCTTGCTCTTATTCACATTTACTCTCAACTTTCTCCTTTTACACACTTTTCCAAACTCAGTCACCAATTTCTGCAGTTTCTCACTCGAGCAAGTGTGAATATGTACATGTGTATATGTGTATATGCATGTATGTATATATGTATATGTATGTACTGTGCATATATGTATATATGTGTGTACGTGGGGGATGGGTCTTTCTTCGTCTGTTTCCTGGTGCTACCTCGCTGACACAGGAAACAGCAATCAAGTATAATAAATAAATATAAATAATATATATATTTTTTTCATGCATATTCACCATTTTATACATGAACAAGGTAGCGTTAAGAACAGAGGACTGAGCCTTAGAGGGAAAATCTTCACTTGGCCCCTTATCTGTTCCTTCTTTTGGAAAAGTAAAAAACAGGAGGGGAGGCTTTCCATCCCCCCCGCTCCCTCCCCTTTAGTTGCCTTTTACGAAACACAGGAAATACATGGGAAGTATTCTTTCTCCCCTATCCCCAGGGATTCCCTGTGTTTCGTAAAAGGTGACTAAAAGGGGAGGGAGCAGAGGGATGGAAATCCTCCCCTCCTGTTCTTATTTTTCCAAAAGAAGGAACAGAGAAGGGGGCCAAGTGAGGATTTTCCCTCTAAGGCTCAGTCTTCTGTTCTTAATGCTCCCTTGCTAACACAGGAAATGGCGAATATGTATGAAAAAAAAAAAATTCCCTGAATGTCACAAAATACGACTAAAAGAGGCAGGAGCAGGAGGCTGGAAATTCTCCTCTCCTGTTTTACTTTTCCAAGAGAAGGAACAGAGATGCAGGCCAAGTGAGGATTTTTCCCTTTGAGGCTCAGTCATCTGTTCTTGACACTATCTCTGTAATGCGGGAAATGGCGAACATGCATGAAAAAAAAAATGTACATAATTTCATGTTTATCTGCCTTTTTCCGTGTTAACGAGGTAGTGTGAGGAACATACGAAGAATGGCCACAACCACTCATATCCATTCTCTAGCTTTTATACGAATTTCTTAAATGATCGGCAGGAACAGATGAAGAAAGGCTATATCTGCTCACATGTATTCTCCAACTGTTGTATATATTTTGTACTTGATCACCATTTCCTGCGCTAGTGCAAGGAATAGACAAAGAAAGAAATCTTCCACTCACATTTATTCTCTCGAATACCTGCACTTTCTAATGTACCCAACTCCCATCTTTTACATGCCACATACATCTCTTGCACATGCCAGCAATGCTTACCTAAATACCTCCCATTCCTCACCCACTACCCTTGCTTCATTTACTCTCACCTTTTACCATTCTAATTTAATCTCTCCGGGTATTTCTTCACACAAGTCTCTTTTCCTAGCTCACTTACTCTTGCCACTCTCTTGACACTGATATTATTTCCTCTTTTCTGAAAACCTATACAAATCTTCATGCTCGCCTCATTACAGTGATCAGACATCCCACCAGCTGCCACTCTCAGCAACTTTTATACCAAAAAAGTTTCTCTTTTACTCACGCAACGATTATTGTGGAATCCAATGATGCCCACTGACCATCTTTCCTACTCACATATGTATACTTGTGTATGTCCCTAGTTTTAAACCAAGTATTCCCAATCATTAGTTTCTCAGGTTTCAGCCATACACATTTCTGTAACAACCAATTTACATATCCAGAAAAAATTTTCAATCATGTAAGCTCAAACATCATATGCCAACCTCTACTGCAGCCTCAAGTAAGCTAACAATCACCACTCTTTTCATAATTGCCTATCTACCTATCAAATAATCTCCACTCCTTTCATAACTGCCTACTTCCTATCAAATAATACAAATAATGTTTCAGCATGCAAAGCAGGGTTGCTCAACCAAGATTCTTTCTTACATATTTCAGCTACTGATCACATTCATATGTTTTCAGCTTCACAGACCATTGATTATTGTACCAATTGATACATTTGTTTAAGTATCACATTAAATGCCTGAATGGGAAGAAATAAGGATGCATGAAACCATATATAACAGTACATTCGCAAGAGAAAGAGTGAGGAAATTATGATAAACTGGAGGAAAATTAAAGGAATGGGGATAGCAGAAAATCTTCAGTCTTTGAAAGATGATAAAAATCTGGAAATCAAATGACAATGCTGTGAAATTAGCCATGGACGAAACCCATTTGTATAAGAAAATATTTCTTAGTTTCCACACTTCAGATTCACATGCTGCAAAGAAATCTGATTTCATAATGAAAACTGCGAAGGATAATCTTAATATTTAGCATGGAGTGGAAATGCTAAACAAGAAACATAATGGCATCCTTATTTTCAAGACTAAACAATGCATATAATATTTCTATCAATTTTATGGTCTTACTCCCTTGAAAATGGGTTATATCATTAATGAAAACACTAAATTCAAAATTCAATAATACCTTCCCTTGCAGGAGTGGTCTTCTTTAATTTCTTTGCTGGTTTGTTACTTTTATTGCTCTGCTTAAGGGCTCGTTTTCTGGCTCGAACCCTTTGTCGTCTACTCAACTTTTTCCCTTCTTCCTCATCTTCTGCAGATAAAAAACAATGAAAATTAAACTATAGTGAGACAATTGTTTAGACATTTGTCTTCCTAAAGCACTTATTAAAACTGGAAAAGTTTTGTTGTATCTAGAAGAGAGCCTTCACTCATCTTTTACAGAAATTGCAACCACTCTCTGACACAGACCACAGACACTGGAATCTGATGAAACCTAATTTCTTACACTCAAGAGGTGAAACTGCTACATGGCCTGGGTGGTGAATGTTGCCTATAAACCATCTTACTGTTCTGTCAACCTACTGGCAATAACTCATTTTTTTTTTTTTTTCTGAGTGTCTGCAAATCTTTTCTATTCTTATACTAAATATCATTCTATCATCATCTAAACAAAACTTAGGTAATTTGAATGGCATACACTGCATTCTAGCATATTCAGTTATTCAGTCAATTTATGCTAATCTTAGCTACTTCAGGGTTTTGTCATACCAGCAGCTTAAGCTGGATTGTCATCAAAACAGCTGAGGTAAGGCTTTCCTAATTGAATTGTTTTTCAGTTTGATGGTGTACATGCTGCTATCAATAACCCCATAACATCAATGAAGCACTAGACCTAAGCTCAAGTTTATCCAGTATTCTAACCTTTTCGTCCAAGTTAAAGGTTTTCTTTAATCTCTTTGCAGGTTCACTTGTAGTATGGGTACTTGCGAGATGATTAGGCATATATGTATAAATTTAACCTTAAACATCACTTTTCAAAACTGTAAGAAGTATTTTGTAATATTCCCTGAAAAATGTACTGAACACTGAAAAATAATCTAAACAAATTGTTGGGGGAAATCTTAAGAAAAGTGTTCTCCAGTAAATGGCATGAATGTAGGGAAAACTAAGTTAGTAAGAAGCCAAAAATCATTACAAAATACTAGAAAATTAATTTTGATAATATCCACTACATAAACAAGATCTCTTTATAAAACTTCTATAAATATTCCTGCAAAGTTTGTAATTTTGTAAAGAAAAAATATAAGTCCTTATCTTTACAAATTTGTATGTATAGCTAATACACATACTTTATGGTAATCCCATTAAAAATACATAACAAATGATGAAATACTGTAGATTAGGTTTCTCAAAAACTGTTTATTCAAAACTGCATGTGCACAGTCAGTCAACTGAAACATATCAGTAGCATATATCATAAAGGGCAGTATGCACACATATTTGGCAGTAGTTTCAAGTACTGGGAGATATTCCTGCACGTTGCAGTATAGTTTTTTCAGGAGCCATGGAGTTTATCTTTGGATTTCATAGTAAGTGGATATAAATGTTTATCTGCTTATACCCAAACTTCACTACAAAAGAGTTGGAGAGAAATTGTTTATATGTCATATGTATCTATTTTCCCGAGACCACAAAGTGTGCCATTGCATCATCATAATACAATAAAAAACAAATACAGAAAAGTGTATCTTTTGATACAGGTATATAGTTCAACAGTCTCTAGGTTCTTGCACAGTATAAAGTATGTATTTCACTGACTCTACTGCAGCCCCCTTAAACATAAAAGGTACATGGTGTTATCTGATGTTACTCGTGGTTACGACTTTACGAATATCAAATAAGACTTTACCCAAATTATTCCTGTGGTGCCTTAAACCTGAACTAAACCAAAAACTTTTCACGAAAGGAATGTTTTTCTATGATCTATGATATCTCTACAATGACATATCCTGCAGACTGCATTCTCTGGAACATAAAATTAAAAACTTATGTTGGGGTACGGGTATATTGGGGGAACTTTGTGAAGTTTCGACCAGAAATAACGATAAAAAACTAAACTGATAAGCCACTTGTCGTTATTTCCATGGTTCTCCTGCACAGGAAACCTGTTAAAGATGTAATTTACTAACCTTGGGGTTTTACATTGAAAGCTGGAGCCTTCTGTTTTCGAGTCTTTCTTCCAGGCCCCTTCTTTGCCTTTTCATGGAATTCAGCTTTTCTACCCATACTGAATACTCACGAGCACTTTGAATAATTCTTAATCTAAAAGACAACGAAATTTATATTGCTGTTAGGGGTTCAGATACCCAGGGTCCATTAACATCTCGGGTTGTATCTGAACTGAGCAGTATTGTTTATTCCTTAAATATTATGTCCTCTTGATTATCCTTCGTCTATGATGGCAATATTACGTCCTTCCAGCGAGCATATAAATGCGCTAAATTGCTTCCCATTCCCAAATTACCACACACAAAATTTAGCAGACGTTTCCCCAATGCTTCTGATTGTTTACACGTTGATCCTCGTGGGTTTTACCTATTATAAGTAACCAGAAGTGAATCTTTTTTATGGTAAGATGTTCACTACTCTCACTACACGTCCTTGTAATCCTAACAGTAGATGTGGCACCTCAAGGGTTGACGTGGAGTGCCATAGAAAACGATCTATAATTTATCAGTGACTACCTTATTATCATAAAGGCGCTCTTTCTTACATTTTATTTTTCATGTAGAAAGCTCCAGTCACAGACAAAAGTCCACATCAAGGCCGGACCCTAATTGAAAAACAGAGAGAATTAAGAAACAGGGAAAAAAAGACTGGGAGAGTATTTACGAATTTTTGAGAAAGTGATAGACCTATTTTTTGAAATGAGCTTGGTCATTAGGTATTGGGAAAGACATGAGAAGGCAGAGAGTTCTAAAGCTTCGACGTGTACGGAAAGAAGCAGTTATCAAAACGGCACACCACCCTTGAGTTGCAGGAGGGCCACACAATAATCATGTGACACAGCAGCAGCTTGCCGAGTATTCCGTGGTCTAGCTAGTGGTTGGGGACACACAAAGCATCCAGCTCTCGGGAATAATATTTATCTTTTAACAGAAAACGTCATCAGATTTTAATAACTACTTAAGGAAATTCAGTAATGATAGGCAAATGGTATTTACATGAAGATATACTTCAATTTATCAGTGTTTCACTCTTATTACGAGTGAAGCCTTGTGAAGGATAAAACTAGTGAAATATTCAGTATAGTGGAATATATGAAGACAAAACTATTTAAGGATTCGGTATACTTTAATATATGAATATCTATAATTGTAGATCTCAGAAACGAGAGAGGGTAGGACTTGCCGCGTCTTACGTAAATTGATTTGAAGTGGGGCACAGCCGCACTGAGGTGACTTTGGCCTTGGATACAACTTCACCTTCAGCTCTCCAATTAGAATCATCTTCGTCTACCAACAGAACTATGGCATCTCCAAACAGCAGCGTTATGTGACTTAACCTCCCCCTCGCAGGAGCTCCAGAGCATCCCGGCATCATCCAATTGCACCAGCACCACAGGGTTGTTCATAATCGCTTCTCCCTCCTGCAGTAGGTCACTGGGACCACAGTAGCTCCATGAGACCATGGCAAACTCTTCAAAAAACTCCAAAGGACCCCGGTAACGACTGGCCTTCCTACAACAGCGTGATATAATTATTAAAAAAAAATCAATAGAAAAATGGAAACAAAATTTTCATAGACTTTATTGTGCCCCAGTTTAACCACATATGCAGTTAAACAGAGTTAGAAATATCCATTGAATTTTCTTTTGTTATATGTCTTGTTCTGTTAGATAATTTTGTAGTTCGACAAACCAAATATAAAAGCCCGCATTACATTTCTTTTCCTAGCTCATCATGTGTCTAAGATTTATAGATTATTAGAAAAAAAATCATGTATTTGAAACCAACAGCAATTTGAGCTTCTTGATTTTATAAATACTTTTTATGAATGGCACTAAATCGAGAAACTTCCATATTGTGAAAGGTTTAGATAGTTCAGTTATTGCCTTTAGCGAAGTGGCACTAAAAGAAATTTAGTGCAAATCTTTTACAGTAGTTATTCATAAACATATATCATTTTCTTTCGTCCATTATCAACATTTTCTTATAAGTGGAATAACAACTATAAACTTTCTTGGCCCATCTTGAGAATGTGAGACAGCTAAAGGGAAGAGGTGTCGGCCAGTCATATAAATGTGACGATAATTAGCTTAGTATACATCATTTCATTCTGTAATATTTTGACAATTACAAAAAAAATCTAAGTGCACCAAAGCACGATATAAACAACGAGGAAGTGCCACCGATAGCTGGCTTACAAAAATTCTCCCTCCACAAAGTTGTCATTGTTCTAGGGTTTGAAAAGACCCATATCATTTTTCAGTTTGTTGCTATATCATTCTTACATGTTCTTTCATTTCAAAAGACAGAAGTTGTACATAGTGTGAATACGATCTATGGCAAATTTGGGGCTACCGATCTGGTGATAGCGCCATGGAGAAATTATCATATGTTCTTTGATTGGTTACATCTCTTTTCCTTTTATATCAAACCTTGTTCAACCATTTCATTTGAACTCAGGCAATCTGAAGGGCACAGACTGTGTTTGTAGTTCAATTACAATGCGGCTAATTTCAGCATATCATATCGGGGTTTTGTCACATTGCTTATTATGTCCTTCCATATTCCTCATCTCTCTCTTGAAGGGGTCCCTAGTTTCCCTCTTATTTCTGCCTCTTGCATCTTATTTGGTTACACTCAGAATCCTTTTCTACTATATTCGGAATTTAGGGACATCCTACTGTATTTTGCACTTTCTGATATTCAAGTCTTTTTCAGGTTTTGTAAAATATGCTTGATCCATGTGGAATAGATAAGAGACCTATACTTCCCCATCAGCACTTTATTGCAGCAGTGACAGGATATATCAAATTTCCGATTTGTTTTGCCTTTAATATATTTTGGTTTCTTTTTTTAAAAACCTCAGACTCTTAAAAACCTTCATTTGGGCCAAAAGCTGAAGGATTAAGGGAAAAATCAAGGAAGTATTTTCCTTATCTTAGTCCCTCGTGTGCAGTAAATCCTACCACAAAATCCGGATTTTAGTTCAGAGTAAAAGATTACAGATTACTCTTTAATGACGGTGTTTTGGATATTACATCTGAAATGGGAAATGATTTGTAGACTATTGAATCTTTTTCAATGTCAAATAAACCGTCAAAAATCCAAATGTATTATATTAGAGGAGTAATGCTATAAATCCGGATAACATATTTAGATAGCCAAACACACTGTTGTAAACATTGGTGTGTTTATCACTACCAGGAGGCTTAGGTTACACCAGGGAAATTAACCAACCCTTAAACAATAGCAGAAAGGAAATAATAGATAAATTAGGACATTGGATTAATCGAAAGTAGTTATAGTTAAAGTGCAGATCGACAATTAGAGAAGACATAACCATTCGCTTTTTTCGTTTCCTCAGTGTTTTAGGTAAAAGTAGGCCTATGTTCTTTTACATGTGTTGATTTCTGTTGGCATTGTCTGTACTGTTGCTTTTGCGGTTGAAATATATCTGTAACGCATATGACACGGGGATAAAATTCGATTTTAGTAGGAAATCGGGTAATTATATAGTTGGGTAGTAACATAGGGATTTGGAGGAAACGTGTATCAGTAGACTCCGGGATTTACAAGAGTATTTGAAATATGTAATGACTAAAGGAATCATGAATTTATATTTAATAGGAAAGTGGGGAGGGCTGTGAAGATGAGGAAAGTGTGAGGTTAATTACTCTACTCTTAAAGTAGTGATACTTTTCTGGAAAGTCACTGAATCATCATGAAATTCATCTGACTTTCCTTTGTAACTAAAATATACATGAACTTTTATTGATATTATTTTACTCCTGCACCAAGACTCCTATTTATGGTTTCTGTAGTATGCAGGAAGCCATGCTCATCCACTAACAGGAATCATAATTTAGAGTGTGGTGATGGGGTGTTTTTCCATCTTCTACTAACTGTTTTATGAATAACTGTGGATATACTTATGCATCTTATGCAAGGCTTTCACTGCATATTTTTCTTTCACCAAACCATGTGCTATGACTTTCACTATTTTTACCACTTCATCCCAAACACACCACGTCTGCCACCCAATCATCTAGTGCATTCAACACTCCTCCAAACTACTTCATCTCTTTTTAACATCATCTTTGCCTACTACTTCTTCTCTCTGTACTTCCCTCACTGTTGTGCCCATTTTTTCTCATGTTCTCTGCACACTATTCTCCTTTCAGAATTCTTTGTATTCTCCTTGAAGTTCATCAATATTCTCTCATGCATCTCTTATTTGCCCTCTTATCTAAGCTCCCATACTTCATCTTGACTTCCTTGAGCTTTGTTCTGAATATCCCCCAGTCACTCATCCTCCTTTCCTGCAAAAAATTTCATCTGCAAAAGCAAAGTTATCCAATGCATCTTTACACAACCAGAATGTCATATCTGTTACTTATGAACTTTGTGTTATCAAATATTGTCCTTCACCAGGAGTGAGAATGAAACGTGCATCTGAGCCAGAGACAACGGTAGCCCAGGCAAAGCGCATTCATTTACATGCAGCATCTGAGACAGCAGGAGGGGAGACAGTCAGAAGAAAACGAAGAAAATATGCTCTGCTCCTATCCTATTCTGGCAAAGGTTACTTAGGCATGCAAAGGTGAGTTTTATTAAGACAGTTATACATCTTTCCAGGAATTCATAACAGTGATGACTTAGAATCCATTATATTTCTTTACATAAGAATGCAAGTCTTTGATATGCCTCAGTTAAAAGAAACACACATCTCATGGAATGAACACTCAAATTACTCAACTTTAGCAGCCAAATCTAAAATTCCCCATATGTTTGCCTGCTACAAGACAAATCAATGATTTTACCTGTTCAATCATATAGTTGCTTGGTTAACTAGTTGTAAATCATTCCCTCATCTGCTGAAAAACACTAACCAGGCTTTCACTTTTAAATATCTCTGCATTGTTTTTACATCTCAGCACAGAAAAACAAAATTTGGTTTCATTAACCCATGAAATACCACCCTGTAATCATTGTGGTACTTAGTTGAAAGTCTCACTGGCCCAGTATTCATTTACCCTATAAATGCTGTGTAAATTGCATAAAGTTGCTCATGATTTGGACAAAAAAACTCATTTCTGTAAATTTTCTGTTCCCTCAATGAAATGAAAGAAATAGATGTAAAAGTAAAGGATATATACCAAAAAGTGAACTAATATTAACCTGTGTGGTAGTAGTGAAGAGTAATGCTTAAGTTTTATCACATAGAGTAGTCTGTGAAGGGTGTCGGAGGTAGTGAGGAGGGGTAGAAGCTTAACTAACCTATCCTAACCAAGATGTTAGAATTTGTGTGCAAGTTATATAAGTGATAGCAACAACTTGTACTAAGCATTGGTTAAGAACCTTAGTTTACAATAATGACCGTTAACTCCTGCTGGTGCAGTTTTGATCAGTTAGCATGCCAGAATTTGACAATTTTGTTAAGAATATAGGCTATGTGAGGCACAGTTTTAGTTACAATGTATTAGGTGCTAGTGAAGGTTGGTTACAGGAACCCAATTCTGCAAAATTCATCCCCTCATGAGCTTCATTTGTGTATGCATGTACTTAATTCCATGTAAATGGGAACATGATTAATGAAATTAGATTTATATTTATATTTTTTTGAAACCTCATACTGAGTGTCTCTATTAAAGGATCATGGATAAAATGGTATACTTTATTGTCATGCAAAAGTTCATTCATGGCAAAAGTTAATTATGCAGATTTGTCAGGTGATGGCATTTTTTGAAATGTGCTTAGTTTTGTGTTTCATAACTAAAAAGGAACATCGACTTTGTTGGATGGTTTGTTGGTCACTTCATTATTACACAGTAGTATCTTAATATCAAACAATTTTCTACCCAGCTGCTTTTATATTTGTTGTTTGGTTTATGTTTAACAATGAGTGTGACTTTTGTTGGACTTTTGGTGGGGTTAGGAGTGGTGATGGTAAGAGGTAATGGCAAATTCTTTTCATAGTGATGTAATAAAGGTGTGTGATGTGTTTCTGTCTTTTTTTTTTTTACAATGATTAATGTAGTTGTTAGACCTTTATTAGATTATGTTCGGTACCATCATTTTAGGACAGAAAAAAAAGATTTGAAGCCCAAAACTGATTTCTGTTGAGGAAAGTTTGAGAAATGAATAATTTCCTTTAGGAATAATCGTTTCATTTGCATTTAAATGATTGAGGAAAACATAATTCATTAGGGTCAAGAAAGCTGGTAAGCAAATCTTATGATGTCCATCCACATCAGATTGTTGATATACCACTGAATGTTAGATTTTGTTTATGCTACCATATTTTTTCACATGCTCTTTTTGTTCATGTTTCATTAGATCAAAATTGAATTCAGTACATAATCCAAAAATGGTTTATGCCTGCATCTTAGTTTCATGTATGTCTATTTCATTTGAACTTTGTTATGATAAGCAGTGAAAAGTGTACCTTTCAGCCTGGAGAGTAGATATGATAGCTGTTATGCTTCATAACATCACTTTATTTTTGTGCCAACAGGAACCCTGGATACCGAACCATAGAAGATGACTTGTTAACAGCTATGTTGCGTGCTGATTTGATAACAGAGGAAGGATATACTTGCCCACAGATGTTTCACTTTCAGAGGGCTGCTCGCACAGACAAAGGTGTTTCTGCTGCACGCCAAGTGGTGTCACTGAAGCTTCGTAAGTTGGAATTAATAATACTGTATGCTTTACTTGTTTCTTTTTAGCATTAATTAGTTTTTCTATTAAACTTAATTTGATATTAAAGGCATTGTAGGTTGATCCCATTTTAGGTCAGGATCAAATTCCTTGAAAGTGTGACTCAAAGTGAAATGCCTGTAAGTATATCCATACTCCTCTTAGGAACTCATGTATAAAGTCTTCTTACATACCCTCGGACCTGTCTTGGAAGTTAATGAATGGACTTCATAATGAAGACATATTGATATACAATACAGTATAGTACATGTAGATGTATATGAATGCTATTATTAAGTACTGCATCATTAACATGAACACTTGACAAAATCTGGTCCTGAATCTTGCTTCTGAAAGTGGGTTGAAGTGGAGGGGTAACGATGGGAGTGGTTAGCAAGATACACATCAGAGCAAGGATTCCATGTGAGTTTAATACTGGAAAATCAACTGTAAGTGATACTTTATGACGAAGATAATCCAGCCCCTGTGAGTGATGTATGAAGACCAGAAGAGGGACTACATTGTAAACTTGTCATTGCAGAATGCTTGTAGCTAAGCCATTTCGTGATTTTGGAATTTTGGAATCATAAAGTGACTTTAGATTGTCTGACCAAAGCAATGAAAAAAGTATAATTGGTTTAGAAACAAATATTTTTCATGTTTCTCTTTTTTTTTTTTTTCCACTTAGTTGCTTTCTCCCGTGTTAGCAAGATAGCACCAGGAACAGACGAAGAAAGGCTACACCCACTCACATCCATTCACTAGCTGTCATGTGTAATGTATTGAAACGTTTAACTTGTAAGGTACAAAAGACATAGCAGAGGTCAGGAATTAGTTGGTTGGCAGTAAAGACTGACACAGACACACACACAGACACCGACACATGACACACACACCGACACCCACACACACAAGATTGTACTGGAATTGAGAGGCTTGTAAATAAAGCTTGATCCTGTTCAAGACTGTGCAATGTTAGGTAGTTCAGGGTATGCTTCAGTAGTGTTATTTTCCACATTTGGGAGCTAGAATAGGTCTAGAGTGTTGGTGTAGAGTGTACAGGAGTAGCCAGTAGCCATTAAGTGTATATATCTATTATAGTTAGTTTTATATACAAGATAAAAATTCCTGCAGTGTATACTTAACCTTGAGGAGTCTTATGTAAATTTGATAACAGGCTATAGAGAAACATCATGACCTTACAGGTTACTGGAGGTGGGAGAATTATCAGATGCAATTTCAGTGATAAAGGAAAGAAAAAGTACTGATAGTTATGATGAAAACGTAAGGGACATCCAGTTTTGGTTAGGTTTGATTTGGAACCCTTTAGTCAGGAGGTACTTAGGCAGACTAAGAAATTTAAAAGCAAGGCGTGCTGAACCAGGGCATGTGAAACAGTCTGAGTAGACCACAGAAAAGTTCCAAGGCTTGGTGGTTGCTAGGGGTCTCTGGTCTAAGTGCATTGTATATGACAGCTAGAGAGTGGATGGGAAAAAATGAGGCCATTCTTCACCTATTCTTGGTGCTACTTTGCTATGTAGGAAATGGCAAACATGTATGAAAAAAGAAATAAGATGAAGAAACTGGTGTCTTCATGATTGTAGAGAAAGCTTTGAAAGGTAAATGGGCCAGAATTATGATATGCACTGAAACTGGAGTGCAGGAAAACCAGAGGTGGTAAGATGGTTTTTAGAGTGGAATGATATTATTTCATCTGTTATAACATGCTGCTCATTTTACTCTCTTTATCAGCTGAGGATGTATCAGATATGGTGGCAGCTGTCAACAAGCACCTCTGCAGCCAGATTCGTGTCATGTCCATTCGCCGTACTACTAAAAGTTTTAACTGCAAATCATGGTGTGACTCACGCACTTACTCTTACCTATGTCCAACTTTTGCATTTGCTCCAAATACAGAGGTTGGTTTATATCTTAGTGCTGATGGAAATGATTTTCTTCCTAAACTAGTTTATATTCATTATATGATTTTTGTATATTTATAACTGTATACCCATTTCATGTAGGTTTGGATCTTAAGCATCTACTCACATGACAATTTTTTATACTTGTATGCTTTGTTTGTTTGTCATATGTTTGAAGTCCACAGATGCATGCTTTGTACTGCACCATAAAAATTGCAGGTTTTATGTTTTTTGTTTTTGAATCCTCCATGAATTTGTATATCAACAGTTTAGTTTATCTCCATCCCCAATATATGACAGGATTACATTCTTGGAAAGTGTAAAAAGTTGAATCATCATGAGTCGAGCAATTGAAACCTCATTATGTAGGGGGGCAGGTTATAATCTTGACCAAAATTTTTCCATGTCTGATTTTTAAGTTTGGAATGTACATGAAATAACATAGGTTAAGAACAACATACCACTTTCTTTCATCATTTGTTTGAGATGATATTTAGCGCTCTTTCATGCTGAATGCCTGTATTAAGTCAAACTAGATCACATGCTCATTCATATTGGATGATCATACATGCTATATAAAACAGAAAAAAATTGCTAAATATTGTTGCTTATTGTTGCATGCTTTGGAGTTAAATGCTTTACTTCAGTATTTACTTAACTAAATCATGAACTAGTGATTATTTAGATATCTAGAAAAATAATGGAGGAAATAATGGTAGAGTTAGAACAGTCATTGAATGCTAGAGTGCTAATGCTTGCAAGTAAGTGTTTACTCTGAAGATTGTGTTTGAGAAATTCTAAGAGAAACAGATGGATTTGTATGTGGCATTTATGGCTCTTGAGAAGGCATATGTTAGGGTTGACAGAGATGCTTTGCAGAAGGTGTTATGAATGTATGGTATAGAAGAAAAACTATTAGAACTATTAAACACAAGTAAATGTATGAGAAGCCAAATAAATTCAAGAGTGTATTTACAGAGGAGGCCTCTATGTGAGATGGGTTGGGAGAGGACTTGGAAATCATGGATATTGTTAGAAAAGCAATAACTCCAGGCTTTAACCCTTAAACATTCCCAAACCTCTCTTCTTTCCACTTCTACCAAGTCTCACTTAGAGGTAGAACATTCAGGTTCTACTTAACAAACATAGCACCTGTTTCTCCCTTCTCATCTTAATGGTTACATCCATTCATATTCAGACACCTCAGCCTGAGCCTTTAAGGGGAAATCCTCACTAAGCTGCTCCTTCTCTTCCTCTTTTGTTGAAGGTGATAATATAAGAAATGGAGTGTTTCCAGCTCCCTGATCCTCCCCTGTCTCTAGGGATAAAGAAAATTTGTGATGTAAGATGGAGCAAGATGTGAATTATGTGTTGGCAAATGTTATGTGAAAGATGGTTAAAATGTTTCTTGTTTATGGATCGAGTTCCAGCGACCCTTATGTACATTGGGCAGAAAGAAAAGGCAACAACCTGGTCCAGCAAGCAGGAATTGACATGCTAAATCCTGTTGGCTCATTGGGCTTTTTGATGGTGTACTTGTATTGAATTGATTAAGTTTAGAGGCTGAAGGTATGCAGAGAAAATTCATACAGTATTGAACATTGTGGTGGAGGGGAGGGGTTAAACAGACAGACTTTAGAGAAATATAAAAGCAGAGGTTAATGCACAGTGCACAAAATATTCAGTGACTGGGATGGGGCTGCTCCTGTAGCAGCTTCTGCATTCATATGGGTTTGATGTGCTTGTAGTGCAGAGCTGTAATTGATGAATGAGGGATCCCAGATGGCAGGAGGTAATTGTGAGGATGATGCAGTATTTTCATCTTGAATCATGAATTACAAATAAGATAATGGCAAGAGAGAAAGTCAGGAGGGTTAGTGCCGTGTGCACCTCTTTGATGGGTGATGGTGTAAGATTGGCCAAGGATTAGCATGTAGGCCCTTTTCTAAAGACCCAGTTATGTTTTGGATAAGGTAGAAGAGTAGGCTGGGTAGGCATAAGATAGAGGAAAGTTGTGTAAATTTTCTTACAGACCAGATGTAAGGAGCCCAGATGTTTTGAGCCAACAGAGTATGAGTAGATGACAGCTGGAAGATTTGTTGATTTTACAAATGTAAAATGCCAAGCTTTAGTGTAAAATGACTGAAAGGCTTGACAGAGAAGACAATAGGGGGATGTGTCCATGGTCAGTTTTGACACATTATGCCGTATTTGTTCTTCCCTCTGTGGGTATGAAGGAAGGTAATGATAAAAATAAATAAAGGATTAATTTGTTTGCACCACAGTTCCTTAAATCAGGAAAGGGCTACATGATGTAGACAGGATTTATATAGAATCAAGTAATTTACCTTGAGGGCCACATATAATGAGTCAGTTTTTGATTTGCAGGTGGCGAAAGAAGAATATCGAATAACTTCAGAGGTTTTAGAAGAGCTTAGAGCAACTTTGAGTTTGTATAAGGGCACTCACAATTTTCACAATTTCACAGCGCGGAAGTGAGTTTTACCAGTTTATTGCTTATTTTGATATTTGTTTTCTGTAAAATTTCTCAAAGTTTTATTTTTCATTGGATGTATATTGTTATTGTTTCATGTCTTTATTAGTGACAGGGTGATGGCTTAAGTTGCATGTGATAGATGACCTTTTAAGAACTCCAGTATGAATTACGTCTTTCTGACGACACATAACAGTATACTTGCATTATGACTTAATCATAATGGATTCTGGTCTTCTAGAAAATACATCTACTCATTAGTAATCCAGTTGGTATCAGAGTTAAAAGTTTTAACCCCTGACTAAAACAATCAAAGAATATAATAGATGTGTTCGTTATCCATGCTAATGTGTTGACTATTTTCTTTTGTGTGTGCATCTCTCTTTTGATAAATTTTTTCTTTGACTTTATGTCTGTTTGCTATTTCCTGCCTTTGTGAGGCTATGTTAATGATAGATGACTGGGCATTAGAGGAAAAATCCTTGCTTACCTTCCTCTGTTTCCTGTTTTGGAAAATATTAATATTGGAAGGGAGAATTTCCAGTTCCCTCCTGCACGTACCTCTCTTTATCATCTTAGATGACATACAAAAGATACATGGGTAGTATTCCTTCTCCCCAGTTACCATTGATCTTGTAGAGGTTAAAAACATCTGAATGGATGTTCCAGTGAAAGAGGAATTGAAAAGAAAGGTTGATGAGGAGAGTGAGTGGTTGGGGGGTGTACAAGAGAAAGCAGATTACGAGAAAGCCATAGGAACTGAAAAAGCGGGCAAATGAGAGATGAGGTGAAAAATTATTAATGAACCTAAGGGAGAATAGGAAACTGTTTTGGGAGAAGAAACGAGAGTGACAGTAAGGGGAGGTGATGGGGAAGTGGTAACAAAGAAGAGGGTAAAGAAGAGATGGAGAGAATGTGTTGAAGGACTTTTGAATGTGTTACATCAGAGGATAGTGGATGTGGTGTTTTTTCAATGGGATGTTATGTGGAATGAGAGAGTCCTAGCAATTGGTTCAGTTGAGAATGGGAAAGCAATAAGAGTAGATTGGATCATGGTCGAGTTTCTCAAGAAATGGGTAACAATGTTTTTCAGCATTTGTATGGCCCAGGTGAGGTGCCTAAGGACTGGCAGAATGCCTGTATAGTACCCCTGTTTAAGAGTAAGGGGTACAGAGTGGAAGCTCGAATTACAGAGGCATAACACTGTTGAGTATACTTGGTGAGGCATATTGGAGAATAGTGACTGGGAGGATGGTGGCATGCACAGAACATCAGATTTGCAGGAGCAGTGTATCTTCAGGAATGGTAGAGGATGTCTACTTCTAAAGAATCTGTTTGAGGAATACTTGGAGAAAGAACAGAATTGTATTGTATGTGACATTTCTGAACCTGAAGTACGCATAGGTAAGGGGGTTGATAAAAATACTTTGCAAAAGGTGTTATGAATACTGTATATGGTGTGGGAGGAAAATTACTAAATGCAATAAGGATATTTCTCTTGGAGAGTAAGGCTTGTTAGTGAGTAGAAAGTGAGAAGGGTGATTAAAACCTAATGAAGGTGTGTCTGCATCGAAGGTGAATGGTGTCACTACGGCTGTTTAATATGTTCATGGAGGGATGGGGAAGGAAGTATATGTAATGATCTTGGAGTGAGGGGTTTGGGTATACAATATGATGGGAGTGTGGAAGGGCCTGGGAGGTGAGTCATTTGTTATTTGCTGATGACTTGGCTCTGGTGGCAGACTTGAGAAAGAAACTCCAGAATCTGATGTATGAGTTTGGAAGTGTGTCAAAAGAGGAAGTTGAAAGTTAAGGTAATGAGTTGCAGCAAGGGTTCAGTACAGGATAGTTTGATTTTGAATCAGGAGGTCCAGGAGGAAGTGGATTACTCTAGGTATCTCGGAGTGGACAATGACAGAAGAAAGAAGTTGGCCAGAAATGCGTCAAGTGGTGAGAGAGGGTACTGAGATCTTAGGTACTTTAAGGAGGATGTGGAAGGAGAGGTCATTGTCAGTTAGAGCATAGATGGGTATGTTTGGAGGTATAGCAGTCCAGATAGTGTTGTATTGGTGAATGTCACTAGTGTTAAATGCAAAAGAATGGAAGGGGTTAGATCTATTGGAAATGAAATGTTGGAGGACAGTGTGCTTATGTGAGGTTGGTTGACCATGTAAGGAATGACTGTGCAAGAACGTGTGGCAGTAAGTGCTGTCTGATTGAAAAAGCTGACCAGGGTATGCTGAAGCGGCTCACGAGTTGGAGAGGCTGAGTGATGAAAAACTAAGAAGACTTGTGTGTTAGAAGCAGAAGGAGCAAGGGGAAAGGCAAGGCCAAGAAGGAGGTGGAAGGTTAGAGTACCTCAGTACCAATGAGTACAGTAACCATGATGAGAGTTTGCCATGGTGACAGGGCACTCACTGCACTATTTTATTGTTGGATTATGCTGTTTCTTTTGAATGCCACTCCTCATATATTGTGCTTTTTGTATACTGCTGGCATTTTCGTTTGGCAGCTGCTACTCCAGTGTAATTTCTGTTTGAGGTTCCTCCGTTATTTTCTTCACCAAAGTCTAGTCTTCTTTTAAATGTTTCTCTTGTCACTCTAAGTAATTTTTATAGCTTCCTCTAGCTGACAGATAACCGATAAATATGAAACGAAAGACCCAATCTTCTTAAAATAAAATAATTGATTACATGCCTTAATGATGCCCAAACAGTATTTCAACCCCAAGATTTGTATTTAACATGAAAAATTGTCCTCACACTTAGGTTTTCAAAAAGATATATTACCTTCTGAAAAATACCAAAAATTGCAGGTAATAAATTGTTCATGGTATTTTTTAGACAAGAAAAACCTTTTACTTCTAAACCTGTAATATAACATAATTAAATGCATCATATCTTGAAATGATCAAGAAAAATATCTCATTATGCTTCCCCCTGTACGACAGATACCCAATAAATAAGAAATGAATAATGATGCGATCTTTTTAAAATGTAATGATTAATTACAGGCTTTACTGAACACCAAACAACATTTTAACCACAGATTTGTATTAAGCATGAAATAATAGTTTTTTTACTGGGGTTTTCAAGCAAATCTAGTACTCACCAAAAAATACCAAAAATTGCAGGTAATTGTTCAGAGTATTTTTCTGTCAATATATCTATATCTTTGATGCCTGTTCCAATTGGAACTCCCTCAAAGGGATAGCCATGGCAACAGAGTCTCCATAACTAGAGAACTCCAGTGCTGCTACTTAGCCTTTAGTGCCTCACCCTTAACAGGCCACTGGCAGAGGGCAAGTCTAACGCACTGTTTGCAGAGGCTCCAGTCTAATGTTCCTAATGACTACTTCTATTTGATGCTCCTGCCTACTGCTTTTACCTAATGTTTCTACTTAATAATCCTTCCTAAATATTCCTACCTACTACTTCTATCTACTGCTCCTACCATTTTGCCAAAAGGCAAGGCTAGTGCATAGTGCTCACCACAGGAAAATCTAGAGTTATGAAGAATAAGCTGTGCGAGTTAAGTGTTGTTAAGTGTTACATATGATAAGAAGAGATTATATTTGTGGAGAGAATACCAGTAGTCCACATGTTAGTGAGGCAGAAAGAAAAGACAGCTACCTGGGTCAGAGGAGTGCAACTTGACAACC
>JAYMFT010396602.1:0-19257 GCA_038088735.1 Panulirus argus
TCCGCGAAACTAGTCGTGCCATACATGTATAGATAAACTGCATGTTAAATAAAACTCTATGAACTCCTACTGAAGTGTGATTTTACCTTCATAACTGCCATCACGGACTAGTGTGATTTTCATATATATATATATATATATATATATATATAGACTTATGCATATTCATAGTTGCTTGCCTTCATCCGTTCCTAGCGCCACCCCACCCCACAGGAATCAGTATTGCCACCCCCTGCATCAGCGAGATAGCACCAGGAAACAGACAAAGTAGGACCACATTCTCTCACATCTGTACATGAGCTGTTATGTGTAATGCACCAAAACCATAGCTCCCAATCCACATCAGGCCCTACAGACCTTTCGAATGATTTACCCCTGGCATTTCGCATGCCCGGTTCAATCCATTGACTGCATGTCGACCCCAGTATACTACATCATTCCAATTCACTCTAATCTATGCACGCCTTTCACCATCCTGCATGTTCAGGCTGTGATCACTCAAGATCTATTTTACTCTATCCTTCCATCTCAAATTTGGTGTCCCACTTTCTTTGTTCCCTCCACTTCTGACACATATAACCTCTTTGTTAACCTTTCCTCACTCATTCTCTCCATATGTCCATACTATTTCAACAAATCCTCCTCTGCTCTCTCAACCACCATTTTTTATTACCACACATCTCTCTTGCCCTCTTATTGCTTACTTGATCAAACCACCTCACACCACATATTGTCTCAAACATTTCATTTCCAACACGTCCACCCTCATCTGCACAACCCTGTCTATAGCCCATGCCTTACCTAAAGGTATTGACTCTAACCTAAATATGTTTGCAGTGTCTGTAAAGGTCATGAAGGAAGTGAAAATCAAGGAGAATTGCATTAGCTTACAAAGGGAACTATGTGGTTGTATCAAAAATTTCCAAAACTAGTTCCATAGCATGCCAACAGACGGCAGTATGGCGATGTGCATGCCGTGACGGTTAGTTGTAACTGTCATCAATCAGTCTGCTGAGTTGAGTCTTTCTGTGAACATCATGTGTTATTCTATGAGAGTTTTGTTGACCACATGCATATATGCAATTTCTTCATGGACAACAAACTAGAGCAGAGAGCAAACATCAAATTCTGCATCAAACTCGGTAAATCTTCATGTCGAGGGTCATCACTGGGGACGAGACTTGGGTCTGTGGGTATGACCCGGAGACCAAACAACAGTCTTCGCAGTGGAAGAGCCCAAAATCTCCATAACCGAAGAAAGCCAGGCAGGTCCACAGTGCGACCAAGAGCATGCTCATTGGTTTCTTCGACTTTCGTGGGGTTGTTCACTGTGAATTCGTCCTCATTTGCCAGACTGTGAACAGACAGTTCTACTCTAATGTTCTGAGGTGCCTGAGGGAGGCATTCAATGGGAATGGCCTGAAATGTGGCACGAGAGCAATTGGATCTTTCATGACGACAATGCACCCTCTCGTCGAGCTCTCATAATTCAAGAATTTCTCGGCTGCAACAGCACAGTGACCCTACCACACCCGCATTACTTGCCAGATTTGGCACCTTGCAACTTCTTCCCCTTCCCAAAGATGAAGTTTCACCTGAAGGGTCGCCATGTTGACACTGTGGAGGAGATCCATCACGAATTGCTGAAGGTGCTTGACACGCTTCGAGAACAGAACTTCCAGAAAGCCTTCCAGCAGTAGCATCGGCACTGGGAGTGCTGTATGGCTGCCACAGGGGACTATTTTGAAGGGGATGGTGCCCAACCTTGAATCAAGTGAGTACTTTCTTGTACATAGGCCTAGTCTCGAAACTTTTTGATAGATCCCAGTAGACATACTTCAAAGTTGGTCTAATGCATTGTTAATGAAATTTACCCCATGCAGATGTAAAGTAATGAGGAAAGGACAGAGTGAAATAAGTCCTCAGTGTGATTATTAAATAGAAGGAAAGAGGCTTCAGGATTTTATGTATGAAAAGGTCTTAGGCGTTGAAATTGCTCTGAAACTGTCACGAGAGTCACATATTAGCTGCATAGTTGTGGAGAAAAACTATCTGCTGGCAATAACAGAATTGGTTTCAAGTATATAGATAAGGAAATATTTAGCAAGCTGTTCATATCCAACATAAGGCCAAAACTAAGATGTACTCCTAGAGGACCTTGAGTCCCCAAACTTTGATGTTATGTGGCTGATGTCTGTCCCCCAGTTACTAAACGTTTCCTCTGTTTTGCCTTTTGTTCTCCTAAATCTCCAAATTTTATAACTTTCTTCGACTAACTAAACTCCTGCCATGAGACTGTGATGTCCTCTCACTCGCAAGCTGAGATCCCTTACCTTGGGGATTTCAACGTTCACCATAGGGAATGGTTGAATTCCTGCCATATGGATGGTGGAAGGACTGAAGCCCTCATGCTCTCCGTTCTCTATGATTTAGAGCAAATTATCTTCCACCCTACCCATATTCCTGACCACTGTGGCCACTTCTAATATTCTGGATATGTTTTTCAACTCTAGTCCATCCCACTGTAAGTACACAGTCTTGCTCCTAGTTGGTTCATGTGATCATACTCATAAATGTATCTATTTGAATGACACCTTCCCCTCCAGCAGCCCCTTTTAAGTGTAAATACTGGCACCTTAGCAAAGCTGGCTAGAATAATGTGTGTAACTTCTTTTCTGACTTTCCTTGGTTAGATTACTGTCTCTTATGTGGTGATGCTTTTGTGTCCGCCAAACACAAAGCAGAGGTTATTCTTGCAGGAATGGAAACATTTATTCCCTCTTCCTCTAAGATAATCTTTTTATCCAATTCATGGTTCAACCATTCCTGTTCTCAAGCTATTCAGACAAGGGAGCAGACATATTGAGTTTAGAAAACGTCTCCTTCCTCTGACTCCCATTCTGCTTTTATCACTGCCCGTAATCACTGTAAGCATGTTCTCCATGAGGCAAAGCATTCCTATATTGAAAGGAAGTGCGATAAACTCTGTTATCCACTGATGGGTCTTTCTGGTCTAAATTTAGCTAAGGGCATCTCAAACAACTTCTGTAGCTCTACCTTTCCTTCCTTTTTCTGTTCTGATGGTACTATAGACAAAGCAGCTCTCTTTGGTTCCCATTTTTCCTCTATTTCCACCTTGAATGACTCTGACATTCCTTCACCCCCAGTGCTCCTCTTACTAATCCTATTCCCTCCCCATAATCTCTTTTCAGACTGTCCAAAAAGCACTTCTCTCACTGGGCACAACAAGCAAGGCTTATGGTCCTGATGGCATTCTTCCCCATGTACTGAAAGAGTGTGCCTCTGAACTTGTACCTGTGCATGCTTATCTCTTCTGAACTTGTACCTGTGCATGCTCATCTGTTCCTTTTCTGTTTAAAAACCAAAACTTTTCCTTTTCCTTGGAAGTATGTATTGATACATCCCATCCCTAGGAAGAGTGACTGTTCTGACCCCTCTGACTATCGTCCTATATCTTTGACATCTACCATTTCCAAAGTCTTTGAATCCCTCCTCAGCTCCCATATCCTGAGACACCTCAAAACTCATAGTCTTCTCTCTTCTCAACAGAATGGATGTTGGGAGGTGAGATCCACAGTTGATAGTCTTTTCTGTCTTCTTAATGTTTGGTCATCATCCCTGAAAGATTTTGGGGAGTTGTAGTTGCCCTTGACATATCGAAAGCTTTTGGTATGGTGTGGCATCAGGGTCTCATATCTAAGCTCCCTTCTTTTGGCCTCCCTCCCTCACATTGCTCCTTCATATCAAGCTTCCTCTCTGGCTGATCTATCTCTGTGGTTGTTGATGGATCAGCTTCCCCCCTTTTCTCCATCAACAGCAGTGTCCCTCAAGGTTTTGTCCTGTCCCCTGCACACACACACACACACACACACACACACACACACACACCTCCCACAAATGATCCATTGCACTCATACACCGATGACTCAACACTGCATCCATCCACGTCCATCAATTCTGCTCCTAATTCTTTCACTCTCATCTTGTTTTGACACAAATTCCTCAATGAACTCAGACTTGGACAGGATATCTCAGTGGGCTAGACAAAACATTGTTAAGTTTAATGCCTCCAAGACCCAATTTCTACCTATCTCTGTCAAAAACTCCTCACAACTCTCGCCTCTCCTTTGATGGATTTTTTAATTCCACCTCTTGACTCACTGAACATATTTGGTATTAATGTAACAGCCACTATTTCTTGGAAAACCCACATTATATTGATAGCTAAGTCTGCCCCTAAGTAACTGGGTGTCCTAGTTAGATGTCGAAACTTTTTTTCTGAACAGTTGCTCAGTTTATACAGAGGAGTGATTCATCCTTGTATGGAGTACTGCTCTCACATCTGGGGTGGTTCTAGCTCTGCATCCTTATTTGACAGAGTTGAGTTGAAAGTGGTCCGACTTATAAACTATCCCAGGCTAACTTCCAAACTTAACCCCCTTGCCCTATGCTGTAATGTTGGTTCACTTTCCTTCTTCTATGGATATTACTCTGTTTTATTCCCCCAAGAGCTGGCTGCTTGTGTGCCCCCACCACTAGGTATAGACCATGCAATACTCGGTAAGCTGCTGTGTCACGTGATTATTGTGTGGCCATTGGCAACTCAAGGATGGGCTGTTTTGATAACTGCCTCTTATCATACACCTCAAACATTTGACATGGCACATTTCAGAAGACATTTTTTACTTCCTCCATCCTCCAAAGTTTGTATTTACTTTCCCTTGTCTTTTATTTTTCCCCTTCATAATTCTTTCTGTATTTAGATAATGCCTGGCCTCGATGTGGCCTTTTGTCTATGACTGGAGCCTCCAACACACACACAAAAAAAATAGTTTGGTCATTACACCTTAAGAAGCACACTAGAGTTAACAAGGAAGGTCCAGAGGATAGCAACAAAACAGCACTAGATTTGAGGGGGCAAAGTTACAGGGAAAGCTTAAGGACTTTAAATATGAACACCTTAGAAAAGAGTTGCGTAGATACACAGACCTAAGGTCCAAGCAAGGTGGTGTGTGGGGGGGGGGGGGGAAATGCAGTCCCCTTAAAAGCAGTAGAAGAAGGATAGCAAAGCAAAGGCTCTTTCCTCACCCACCACTCCAAAGAGTGGAGGGGGACCTGATCACAGCCTTTTAAGTTTTTCTTCAAGAATTGTAGGGGTAGAACAATCAGAGGACAAACATGAATAAGAAACTTGTTAATAAAGATTAAAAGAAATAGTTGTATAGTGTAAGTGAAGGATGAATGGAAGAGAATGAATAAGGACATGGTTAATGCTGAGAGCATACATAGATTTAGGTTGTATGATAGTAGAGAATGTTAAAGAGAATGGGCCTTATGAATATAAAATTCCTTCCCCATACAACACATTTCAGTAAGTTTTGTGGTAGCTGAATCACTAAGACTCTGACCATCCTGAAAATGGTTAGGGTATATGAAAGCAGGTGATTTTGCCTAAACTTGTCACTGGATAGCATTAAGATAGCATTCTGTCATAATGCTTTTTAGTCTTGCATAGCACTTTTCATAATTGCCCTCAGCAAAGCACTGCATCTCTCTTTTCTTCCATGAGTTTGTTGTGCCCTGCTTAGCCTGTGTTTTACTTCAGTGCTTTTTTTATGTTGCTATTCATTGGTCCTTAGTGAGTGATGCAGTAGTATATCAGGGCAGTTTATGAAACAGGAATTTTGCGAATTATCTCATTAGCAAGAAGTGGTCTACGCCGTAGTTATCAGACCTAATCTTAAAATTGCAGCTGAGATCAAGTTTCATTACTCTAGATTAAGCTACTGTTTAAAGGAAAATGAATAAGTATTATGAAAATGCATTTTACCAATGGTAACTTAGGTATTAGTCATGGTGTCTATAAAGCAGACCATTACTGCTAATGAGGTTATCAGATAAGTAAACTTTGTGACATGCCATATTCCTTTATTTGACAAACCAAGTGGTGAGTGGTTGTCTTTCCATTAGTTATCTTGATCCCAATCAGGAGCAACTTTACCAGGATAACAGTGACCCATAGGGTAACCACCCACAAAGCAGTTCATCAAATGGGAATACCTCAAGTCACATAACAGTAAAATAGGGCAGTTTTGAGTTCACTTTGTGTTTTTATATGGTCTGTTTGAAATGAAAAGAATACTTTTGTTTCAAAGGCAGCTGTACAGGAACTTTTCCTCATTTTTCCATAAGTTTATGATTTTTAAATCTTGTCTTTTCCATTGTTTACATTTATTGATGTGTAATCCATTGATATTCATTGGGATAGGAGAAGTGTTCACCATAGCATAAGCTTTGTTATACTTGAATTTTCATTGTTTAAGCCATCTGATGCATTGATTAGCCTGATGATGTGACATACTGTTGTATACAATTTATACAATTATGTATATATTGAGTGAATGGTATATTTGAATTCATATATGTAAATAGAATTTTTTTTTTAGGTTAATGCCTAATTTCAAGAGCAATCTACATTTTACACATGCAGCAATAACTGTGTATTTGTGTAAGAGTGTTTTAGGTAATATAGTTTCAAGTGGACATGGGTTTCAGTAGCATGGTAGTCAGTGTGTAATTGCATCTTGTTTTCTTTAGGAAATGTATAATTTTTTGCTTTAAACAAACATTTGTATTGTGTCATTACCAGATGACTACAGGATTTGTAGTGATGTGATGCAGATTAGGTGATACTTTGCATATCAAGATGACATGAATGTTGTATTATTTATGTGGTCGTATGTTGGAATAGACAAGGCTTCATGGGTACTAGTTTTTTAATTTTCTCTACAAGTTTCACAATGAATAAGTTGGTTAATGGCTAATCCTCTAAAGCTGCTGTACCATTCACTCCTTTAGAAGCCTTGGCTTGGAATTATGAGTCTTTGCTTAAAATAATATGGAAGGAGAGGGTTAAAGATTGTGGATGTTATACCAAAGATGAGAATGTAGTTACTGTGATGGCAGTTTGTATTATCGCTTGTATTGCAGTTTTAAAATGAATAAGCTTAAAAAGAATTTTGTTTGTTATCATTAAAATTAAATTTTTTTGGTATACAGCTGCACTGAGAAAACTGAGAACGCGAACCCTGGCCGTTTTGCTGTCTCGCTCGCTTGCAGACAAAAATCTGAAGAGCTGGGCCAGGAAGAGACCTTCGTGTTTCTCCTGTGAAGAGGCACCTAGGCCTCAACCCAGCAGAGGTAGCCCATTCCCTTCTTCCTCCCTTTATGCAAAATCCTCCCTTTCCCATCTAATGAATCTTAGCCCATCATTGTGGCAATAGAAATGCTGGCTGAAATGGTGGTAAATGCTTTTATGTTGGCATTCAGTCTGATAAACAGCTTTGCATGGCCTCATGGGTTAAATTCATTTTTGTGTTCTGTTATGGTGCTACTGTTTATATTATCAGAATGATGTACTGTGTTCTAAAAACAAATACAGTTATTGAGTCAAGTGGCTGACTATAATTTTTCTGGACTTTTTAGTACTGTGGTGTGATGTGGAAGTTTGTCACTCTGATTACAACAAACCAGCCCACAAACAGTTCTCTTATAGTGTCATGCCTTCTGATGTTATTGCATTTGCTTGCTTCATCAGTTGTGTGAGGGTACATGAGAAGTCCTTATATATTTCATCATCTCATATATAAACATTCTTCCAATAGTAGCATAATGGCTCATAAGGATCTCACACACACATGCAAGTCTCCTACCATTTAAGTTGGTTTAGCCATCAAGACACTGCTTTAAGTTCATCATGTCCTTGTCATGTTTTTGTGTCCTTCATAAAACATAAGTAAATTTTTTTTTTTTTCCCAAACTCATTCGACTACTCCATGATATCTCATATCCATCTCTGTATTTACATTGTCTAACTTTCTCAAGCACTCAGTTTCTTCTTATCTAGAATGATGGTCCTGTTATTCCCATCCTTGCATCCTTATCCATACTCTCCCAAATACCCGTTTATACATACAACTCTTCACAACCACAAACTTGTTCATGCTGTTTATTAATCAGTCTTTGTTTTCTTCCTCTACTTTCTTTTACCTTTCTCACTATCTTCCATATGTCTTTTTCTATCTGTTTTTTCATAATGCTTAAATCATGTCACCATTGTTTTATTTTTCAGTGTCCTTGTTCCATTAATGATGACATTTCTCTTACTCCGTTCACTTTTTATTTCTGAAACTAGTTTTGAAATAATATCACCATTGCTTGTGGTACCTTTTTAGCCCCTTTCTGTAAGTTCTCTCACTCTTTCAAATGCATATCTTTATCCCTCATAACCTTTACAGACTTGCAAAATTTTAGCTACATTTTGACACCCTTTCAGATATATCAGCATCCATTCTTCCAGTACTATCGGTTTTGAACCACATTCCCTCTCCAAATCTTACATCCTTTTCAGGGAAGTGATATCTGCTTCTTGTCAACTGTTCTCTTGGTATGGACCTGAATTTCTGTAATATGGATTTATTCATGGTGTGTGCCTCATATGATACTCCATTTTAACTTGCATACTTATTTACTTCCACTTTTGTTAGTATTGTCCTTCAGCACACACAGCATGCTCTTGGCTTCCATTCTGTCATACGTGCAGAAAATACTTTCAAACTTCACACTGTTTCCTCTTAACATTGCTATGTCAGCTGATATTGTATGCATTCACACATAATTTTCTTTTTTC
This sequence comes from Panulirus argus, assembly GCA_038088735.1. Taxonomy (NCBI): domain Eukaryota; kingdom Metazoa; phylum Arthropoda; class Malacostraca; order Decapoda; family Palinuridae; genus Panulirus; species Panulirus argus. The sequence goes on from JAYMFT010396602.1 coordinate 8,711, forward strand.
ATAGGGATGCATAGAGAGATTACTTTCCAGTTCTTTTCATATCACTGGTTTGTTTGAATATAGGAACATTATTGAATTTCTTCTTTCATATTTTTTATTCAAACACCTTCACTTCCATATCTGTAACCTCATTTACTATTCTCTTGGTGATATATTAAGATTTGTTAGTATAACCTGACTGAGAAGTACTCAAACTTTAATACTGACTCAGTTACTGAAGTTATTGTTAGTTAAGACAGATGCTTACTCTGTACAGAGTCCCATAATTGCATGTGTAGTTCTCCATCCATCCCATACACTTTTGACATAATCTGTACACACACTTTTGTATTAATTTGGTCTTGAGCCATTTCTGGATTATTAAATGTTACATACACATTTTTGTTTTCTAAGTACCATCAGAGATTTAAAATTTTACTAGTGTAAAAATAAATGGATTGAAAATACACTGTATCCTTGTTGAGGAAGGAATGTCAGTATTCAACTATTTTCATCCAAATTTAGATTGGTGAATAAATATGGAATTGATTACCTATTTCTTTATAGTGACCTTTATATAACAAAATATTTTACTGGAAAACTATGCAGCGTTTATGCATTTGCCATAAATCTTACATGACTGTAACCATTATGAAAATTGCATATAATCGGTTGACTGTAAAGTTATAATGTGTAATTAGATATACTTTACACTTTTGAAACTTTAAGCAGATCTAAATTCTTGTGGATAAATTCCAGATACATGAATGTCCTTTACCCAGCAAGGATAGTGACAAGTTTTATCTAGGTGAGAGGTGTTTGGATCTGTATTTTTGGTGCATGTGCCTGAATTGCCCACAATACAGGTATATTGATATAAAGATGTAGTTCTAGAAAAGGCTTTATTCTTATCTCATTAAAGTTCAGAAAGTGACATCAGAAATGTGTACAGCACAGAACTAGTGGCTTCAAAATTATATATTGAATCTACAAGTATGTTGTTGTGCTTTATTGTTATTAATCTGTCATTTTTCATATTATACACATTATCGTGTTACATAGCCTATTCCTTGATGATGTCATGAGCAAAAGCAATGCCTCTCTCTCTCTTGCTTGAGATGTAACAGTGAATATCCTGAAAAATAGTGAAAGCAGAATTTCATGATTGGCTCTAACCTGCATTGTTAAATAGGACCAAATATCTTTGTATGTATAGATAAATTTGTGTATTTGATTAATTTGCTCCTTTGAGTCAGTGCACTTTGGTGTTAAGTACAACTGAAGACTAACTTGGAATTCCCACAGACCAAGGGAATTAGAGAAAGAATGAAGCTTGTAGTAGAATGGCATTTGCTTCTTACTGACTTGGGAAGCACTGGTATTGCTTTTTGTGTAACATGCATTAAATGCTAATTTACTCATAGACTTATTTGTTACTTGGGTATTTTTTAGTCATTAAAGTTATTAAGTGTTAAGTGTATTCTATAACTTAAGCATATATAAAAAATGATTATTTTATGAAATACTTCTATCTTTGTGAATATACTTTATTTATAATTTTGTATGGTTAGGTATGTTCATATTTGCTAGTTGTTCTCTTACATTAAAAGTAAGGAAATTTTGAGTGCTTCATAGATGCACTGTTATTGGGAGTTGTCTAAATAGATTTCTTTTCTTGTTACAATCAAGCTTGTATATCATTTCTGTAATAACACATAATCATGCATGTTGAACATAAGATAATGAATACTATTTAAAGTTATTAGTAATGTAAATGCAGAAAATTTATGGTAGTAAGATGATTGTAATTGCTCCACAAGGTGGTCAGTCAAATGCTATAGTTGGGCATCGTGGCCTCTTTACTAAAATTTTGTTTGGAATAGGAAGTCACTCCATGGGATTTGGACTGTCTCCTTGGGTCAGTTTTGGCTAGTTGAGATATGAATCGCTGATATAATACTGTCAAGTTCAGTAACTGAAAAAAATCACTTAAAAGAAAAAAAGAAGAAAGACAAGAAATCTTAACACTTAGGGCATGGACAAACACTGAACTTAAAAAGTGTGCCATACCACCCAGGATATGGTGGATATGTACACAAGTGGACTGCTGCCTCAAATGGTGTGAATGAGTAAGGAGCAGCACAGCAGCTTGGTGTTAAACTGAGGTGTAGAGGTAAAAAATCCAATAGAACCATTTTAGGATATACATATTACTCATTTCATCACAGAAATACCAATACTAGACTCGGAATAAGGTTGACTTGTTAATCATATAGGCGAGAACTGTCCAATATGTGATCATCCATGTGATATCATATCTGTTAACATTAGTTTGCAGGCATAGAGTGTAGAATGGCAAAATTTGAAAGTAAAGAAAGCTAGGGGAGTAGATGAAAAATAGGTGTATAGGAAAGCAGTGCTGGCATGTACTAGAGAAATGGATGGTATGTGGAAGGTTGTTAGGTAAGAAAGAGTAGTGAGTAGTGGGATGATGAAGTAGAAGTGTTAGAGAAAGATAAAACAGATGTATTTGGTTGGGTGATATGTACAGGGAAGGAGTGCAAGTGATTAGGAGATGTATGAGAAAGCTGTGGGAAGTGAAAAAAGTTGTACAGTGGTTGGAAAAGAGGGCAAGTGAGAATTGGAGAGAACAAGTATCAGCAAACTTCATGGAAAACAACAAAATGTTTTGGAAGGAGTTTAATAATGTGAGAAAAAGAAGAAGACGAATTGTAATTTTGATGAAGGGGGCAAATGGGGAGATGGTAGTCAGCAGTGACAAGGTGAAGAGGAGATGAAGTGAGGAATTTGAAGGATTGCAGAATGTGGTTGATAATAGGGTGGCAGAAGAAGGGTGTTTAGGTCAGGGAGTTATGGAAAGTGAGAGAGTCATGGTAAGTGGTTTGGTGAGAAGTAGTGTTGGAAGGTGGCTGAAATAGGTTGTACTGCAGTTGACTTTCTTAAGAAAGGATTTGATTGCATTTTTGATTGGTTAGGTAGGATTTTCAGTGTATGTGTGATTCATTGTAAGATGTCTTAGGATTGGCAGAATACATTTGTAGTACTATTGTATAAAGGCAAGTTGGGCCAATGATGAGTGTGCAAATTACACAGGTATAAGTGTGTTGAGTGTACCAAGCAAGTTATATGGAAGAGTGGTGATTATGAGGTTGGTAGCATGCACAGATCACTGGACTAGGAGGGAACAGTGTGAATTCAAGAGTGATAGAGGAAGTGTGGATGAGGTGTTTGATCGGAAGAATCCTTAGGGAAGCAAAAGGCATGTTTATAAGTGGGCAAAGAGGAAGGTCAGTAGTTCCAGGTGAAGGTGGGACTTTAGGAGGGGTTTATGATGTCACCATAGTTATTTAATTTGTTTACTGTTGGGATAATGAAGAAGGTAAGTGTAAGGGTATTGGAGAGAGGGTCAAGTATACCATCTATCAGGGATGATTGGGGCCTGGGAAGTGAGGCATTTGTTAGTTAATCTTTGGTGACATGGTGCTGGTGGTAGGTGTGCTTGAGAAACGAAAGTTAGTGTCTGAGTCTGGGAGAGTGCATGCAAGGAGAAAGTTGATGTGTGAATGAAAGCAAGGCTATTACATTTAGCAATGTAAAAAGGTGGGTTAGATGGGATGTAAATTTGAAAGGAGAGAAACTTGAGAAAGCAAAGTGTTTTAGATACATGCAAGTGGACATGAAGATGAGGTAAGTCATAGGTTAGGTATGGGGGCATAGGTCTTAGGAGCATTGAGGAATGTGAGGAGAGAGAGGTCACCGTTTGGGAGGATGAAAATGGGTATAGTTGAATGCATAGTAGTCTTGATGGTATAGTATGGATGCAAAGCATGAGCTACACATGATAATGTGCAGAAGAGGAAATGTGTGTCAGAAATTGAAGATGGAAGGATGGAGTGAATAAGATTTTGAATGCTCGGAGCCTAAACATACAAGGAGGGTGAAAGGCATGCATGGATTAGTTTGAATTAGAGTGATGTTGTATACAGGGGGCAACTTGCTGTCCTAGACTGAAACATGACAGGAAGCAACCAGGGGAACCATAGAAAGGTCTGTGGGGCCTGGTTGTGGAATGGAGGCTGTGGTTTCATTATATTACACATGACAAGTAGAGAATGGATGTGAGAAAATACGTTTTTTTTTTTTCATCTGCTTCTGGTACTACCTCGTTAAAAGGAGAAACGGCAAACAGTTACGAAAAAATATAATTTTCTTATACAAAAGAGATGCTTGTATACAATTAGAGATGAATTATTATAACAGAAACATGTTGCAAAAACTGTTATAACCACTCACACTAGTGCTTCCAGTTTTTTGACATTTGCTAATTACATCTCTTTTTACTTTTTATGATTATCATCATTGTTTAGTTTTCTTAACAGAAATTGAACCAAGGGTCACAGCTTAACCACTTGGTGGTTGCTGGTTGGGCAGTCCTAATGAAGACTCAGACACACACTCAGACATGCAGGTCTCCATGATGTAGTGGTTAGAGTTACTGACCAAGAGGTAGCATGGTCCAGCATGGGTTTGAATTCTGGGCACGGCAGTCAGCCCACACCTATTCCAGGTGTTCATCCTCCCTTCAGGGCTGGTCAGTAAATGGTTACTTGGCTTAGGTAGGTGTATGTAATTACCTGTTTGTAAATACCACTTTGTCCTATAAAGGGAGGGAGTTTTGCAGTTGTGGAGCCCCATCGCATGAGAGTTTTGTTCTATCATGCCTCTTCTGCAGGGTGTCTGCATTAACCATGTCTTCAGTCATTTTATTCCATTCATCCATCACTTTTATATTATAAAAGTACTTTTTTATTTTTTTAACAAGTTTCATGCTTAATTTCATGCTTTGTCCTCATGTTGTTTTATCCCCACATCTTTCGAAGAACTGTTCACTGGTTGTTATAAATCTGGTTTAAAAACTTCAAGATTGTGATCAGGTCAGCGGTCTCTCTATTCCAAGATGAGAAAGTTTAAGGCTTCTAGACTTCCACAGTAACTTGTGCACTGCAACTTGGCTCTCTTAATTCTGATACGATCTCTGTTGCCCTTTTCTGGATCTTCTCCATTATCTCTTTGTGCTTATATGAAGGTACATCCCAAACTTGAGAAGAACATCCAAGTTTTGGCCTTTTTAAAATGCAAACAGCTTGCTGAATGTTTCCTTATTCAAATACTTGAAAGGTTTTTCGGTAATTGCCAGTAGACAGTTTGTCTCCTAAACTATTCTCTTCATGTGGGACTCGTGCAACAGGTAAGTGACAGCGTCAACTCCTAAGTCCTTAAACACAGAATCCTGAAACTTATTTCTTGCTGGATAATAATCATATTGAGGCCTTTAACTGTGTTCATCTTCATTACTTTGCATTTGCTCAGGTTGAATTTCATCATGTATCAGGCCAACATTGCAGTCTATTTAGGTCACCTCTGCTCACTTTCAGAATGTACCTTTTACCTGCACCTTTTGTTCTATTCCCAGTAGGTGTGCATGGGTAATTAACTCTTTGTACTGCACAGGGAGGTAGTTTTACACTAGAACATTCTCTACTCTCATACAACTTGTTAGACTTATGAATGCTGTCTGCATTACCACATCTTCCAATTTATTCCATTCATTTACCTTTTTTAAACTATAAGAATACTTCTTTACATCTTTTTTAACAAGTTTCTTGCTTAGTTTTATGTCCATGTGGTTGTCTTACCCTTATATATTTCAAAGAACTGTTCATCATTTACATCATGTTTGGTTTACAAACTTAAAGGTTTTGATCAAGTCATTCCATACTCTTCTGTCTTCCATGGTAGAAAAATTTAAAAGTTTTAACCTTTCACTATGACTTATGTATCTCAATTTTAGTACCAGCTTTGTTGCATTCCTCTGAACCTTCTCTAGTAGCTTGTTGTGGATCTGTAGGTGCAGTGATGAATTTTTATGTGCATATTCTGGTTTTGGCCTTATGTAGGAAATTCCCAGCTTGCTAACTACAGTAATCCCTTGATTTGATGGATTATTCTGGGGAAGAGGGTGTCCATTAATGCCAAAAGTCCGTTAAATCAAATATAACCATTTTTTGATGCAATATACCCTTCATGGGCTTTCTTTTAACACGTTTGTCACTTGATGCCATCTTGAATTGTAAAGACTACTGAATTCTTTAATGAATAAAGTCACAGTTCTCTGTATGCAACCTGACCGCATGATAGCTTAAGGCAGACTGAGACCGAAACAAAGTGAGTATACCCCATGCAACCCAAAACATGTGTGATATGAAATGAGCAATGTGTGGCATTGAGATTTTTAATTTTTTTTATGTTTTCAGTTATTATCAATTAATGCATTTTATTCGCCCAGTCAGTTAAATCCAAAATCCGTTCTGTTGGAGGCCATTAAATCGAGGGATTACTTTATTTCCCAGTCCATTTACTTTGAAATTTTGTAATACCTGCGAGCATACAATTTGTGTCCTCAACTAACCCCGTAATGTTGGACGTCTGCAACAAGTTGGGATGATGTGAACTCCCAAGTCATTCTCACCCACAGAATCCTGAAGCTTATTTTTTGCTAGATTATAAACATAATTAGGCCTCCTCTCACTCTCTCCCATCCTACTTTATGTTTACTTGGGTTGAATTTCATGAACCATGTATCAGACCAACTTTGGAGTCTGTGTAGGTCCCCTTGTAAGTTGATGCAATCTTGCTGCTTTTCACTTCCTTTGTGACCTTTGCATGGTTATTCAGGTAGGAGTCCATACCTTTTGGCATGTCGTGCACATGGGTCAAGAAAAGTAATTGTCTCATAACAGAACCCTGCAACTTTTCAGTGCCGACCACCACCCATTTGAAGAAGGCTTCTCTAATTTGTGTCCTTTATTCCCTTCCACTGAAATAATCTTCTGTCAAATGAAGGAGTCCTCCTCTTATATCTGTCTGATGTTCCAGTTTCTTAATCAGCCTTCCATGTAGTATAGTGTCAAATGCTGTTTGGCAGTCCAGATGCAAACAGTCCAACTAGCTGTATGTGTTATCTAAGACTGAAATCACTCTCCTGTAGAAATCTAAGAGGTTCGTTACACGTGACCTCCTTTCCCTAAAACCTCGTTGCCTCTGTTGTAGATATTTTCTCATTTGTAAAAAGTTATCCAATTGGAATCTGATTATCGTTTACAGTACCTTATAGATCATATTCACTGGGGAGACTGGCCTCTAGTTCAGTGTCTCTTCCCATTCTTTTTATTGGCGATTAAGACATTTGCCCTTTTACACTCTCATGGCATTTTGCCCTTCTCCAGTAACATCTTCAGTAACTCAAGAGGTCCTTTTAGTGTGTCTGCACACATCTTCAGCTCATATGGTGAAATTTAATCAGGACCATGAGTGTTGTATGGTTCAAGACTTTATTATTCACTTGCTGTCTTTTCTTGATATCACACTTTTCTGAAACCTTCTTCCCACTATATTTCAGTTGTTTTGGGATAAAAATGTCTTCCTTTATAAAAGCACTTTTGAATTTGCTGTCCAGTACCTTGCATACCCTTCAATCATCCTTTACAATTCTTCCTTCTGATTCATGCATCAGCATTAGCTGCTCTTTATCATAAGATTTACTCAAGATGGATTTTTATAAAAGTTTTGGATATCCTTTTGCCTTGTCCGCAACATTCTTTTCAAAGTCCCTTTGTTCCTCCTTTCTTACCATCATATAATGTATTTCTTGCTCTCTTATATCTTGCATATGCTGTCTGGCTGGAGTTCTGTTTATAACTTCGCCACTTCATAAATAAAAGCTCCTTTGCTTTTTGACATATTTGATATAACCAATTCCCTCTTAACTTGCCCTCCCTCTGTATTGGAGGTTAGAGGTACCCATGTTCCTACTCTGCAGATTTTACAGAACCTTTCAGCACAATACCCTGGCTCCTGGCTGTTGAACACCATTAATTTCTGTGGTAACATAAGTTAGTTAGATATCTATGTTACCACAGAAATTATTGTGTGTGTGTGTGTGTGTGTGTGTGTGTGTGTGTAATTGCTTATTTTTAAGAATGAGGTGATGTTTTGGAGGAGGTTGATAATCTGCAAAAAGTAAGAGAACAAATGGGAACATTGGTGAAGGGGGCAAATGGGGAGATGGTAACAGGTAGCGATAAAGTGACCAGAGGGAGCCTGGCTCTTGTCAGGGTCGGGTAGGATAACAAGCCCAACCCCCTAGGCCCTGTGCTTAGGTCCCTTACCATCGGCAGGCCACCCTAGAGCATAGGGCCCACACCTCCTCAGTTGTAGGGAGGTTTAATCTCAAACAAAACAGCGATAAGGTGAGGAGGAGATGGAGCATATATTCTGAAGAGCTGTTGAATGTGTTTGATGATAGGGTGTCAGATAATGGGTGTTTGGGTCAGGGTGGTATGTGAAATGAGATGATCATAATTAGGAGACAAGAGGCGGTGAAAGCCTTAAATAAGATGAAACTTGACAAGGCAGGTGAAATGGATGGTATTTCAGTTGAATTTTCAAAGAAAGTGGGTGACTGTTGTTGTTGATTGGTTAATTAAGATTTTCTTTGTATGTGTCAATCATGGTGAGGTGCCTTAGGATTGGTGAAATGCATGTATAGTGCCATTGTAAAAAGGCAAGGAGGACAAAGGTGACTGATGAAACCACAGAGGTATAAGTTTATTGAGTTTACCTGGTGAATTGTATGGGTGAGTGGTGATTCAGAGGGTGAAGACATGTACAAGACATCAGACTGGGAAAGAACCTGTTTAGTTTCAGAATTTGTGGAGGATGCGTGGATCATGTGTTTGTTTTAAGAATATGTACAAGAAATTATTGGAGAAACTGTTGGATTTGTATGTGACGTTTATGGATCTGAAGAAAGTGTAATATATGGTTGATAGAGATGCTTTGTGGAAGGTATTGATGGTATATGGTATAGGAGAAAAGCTTCCAAGAGGCATATGGATGTGGAGGAAGAGGGGAGAGTGAGTGCTTCCAATGAATGTTGGTCTGCAGCAGGGGTGTGATGTCAGCTACAGCTGTTTGATTTGTTTATGGCTTGGGTGGTAGAGAGGTAAATGCAAGAGCCTCGGAAAGAGAGGCAGGTATTCAGTTTGTAGGGGTATGAGGGGGCCAGGGAAGAGAGTCATTTGTTGTTTGCTGATGATATGGCACTAGTGGCAGGTTCAAGTGAGAAATTGCTGAAGTTGGTGACTGGATTTGGAAGAGTGTTTGAAAGGTGGAAATTGATAGAAAATGCTAAGAAAAAAAAGGTTATCAGATTTATTTGGGTTAAGGGACGGATTAGTTAGGGTGTGAGTTTGAAAGGAGAAAAGTTGGAGGAATTGAAGTGTTGTAGATACTTGGGGACAGACAAGGCTGTGAATGGAACCTTGGAAGTGGAAGTAAGTCATAGACATTCTGGGAGCACAGAAGAATATGTGGAAAGAGAGGTTGTTATCTGGGAGGGCAGAAATGGGCATGTTTAAAGGTATTGTAGTCCCATCAATATTATATTGATGCAGGGCATGAGCAATAAATGATTATGTACAAAGGAGGGTGAATGTGTTGGAAATGAAATGTTTGAGAACAATATTTGGTGTAAGGTGGTTTGACCAAGTAAGTAATAAGAGGGTAAGAGAGAGGTGTGGTAATAAAGCTGAAGAGAGAGTATGTTCTGAAATGGCTTGGACATATGGAGAGAATGAATCAGGAGGGGTTAACAAAGAGGAGATATGTGTCAGAAGTGGAGGGAACAAGAAGGGGGAGACCAAATTGGAGGCGGAAGGATGGAGTGAAAGATTTTGAGTGATTGGGGCCTGAACATGCAGGAGGGTGACATGCACATAAATGAGTGAATTGGAACAGTGTTGTATACTTGGGTTGAAGTACTGTCAGTGGACCAAATCAGGGTACATGAAATGGCCAGGTTAAACCATGGAAAGTTCTGTGGGGCCTGGATGTGGGTAGGGAGCTGTGGTTTCAGTGTATTACATATGACAGTTAGAGGATGAATGTGAGCAAATGCAACCTTTCTTCATCTGTTCCTGGTGCCACCTCGTTAATACAGGAAATGATGATCAAGTATGAAAAAAATAACCTTTATGTACTCTACATGAAGAGTTTTACACTTTTGGGTCCCCATCTCTTAAACATTCACTAATATCATACAATTTCTTAGATTTATGAAAGTTGTCTGCATCAACCACATTTTCAGTCATCATTCATCCCCCACTCTTATACCATAGAATTGCTTTTTTGCATCTTTTTCAACAAGTTTCGTGATTAATTTTATGCTCTATCCTCTTGTTGGCCTAGATTAGAATGAGAAAGATGAGAACTTTACAGCTCACCCTACAAAGGAAAGAAAGCATATCAAGTGATTATTTGACACAGACCATTAACTGAAAATATTGTAGGAAACAACAGAAGGAAGAAAAAACTATAAATGAAATTAGAAATAACAGAAAATACTTGTACTTTTTTTTTTTTTTTTTTTTTTCTATGTTAGCTGAGACGGCACGGGCAGCTAAGGCCCTAATCAAGGCCATCCCATT
>JAYMFT010396613.1:0-19255 GCA_038088735.1 Panulirus argus
TATATATATATATATATATATATATATATATATATATATATATATATATATATATTGCAAGAGGTCACAGTGGTGCAACTGATCTAGCATACGCATAAAAACCACAGAAAAATGAAGCACGTTCAGTTCCCAAGTGCACTTTCGTGTAATGATCACACTGTCAGGGGAGATGCAAGAATGAGACATGCAAGATGTACAAGAAAGAGATGTAACTAAGACGCCATTGGCAAGCAAGATTCTTGGTATCAAGGGGAAGTTTGGGGTTAACTCTATAAATGATCTCTTCGCCAACTTATGAGATTTAGCAATAAAAGCTCTAGGATACTTTAACTTGGATCCAATAGGATATATCTTCTCAAATTCTTCATCAATGTAATCTGGACTGCATATACGTAATACCCTGTGGAACATCAACTGGAATTAGGATTGTTTAATTCTTTCACGTTGGACTGAGTAATAATAATAAAAAAAATATATATATATTTGGTTTTCTGTAGATGCTAAAGCTTATACATTTTTTCAACCTTATGTGTCATGCAATCTAAAAATGGTAATATACGATAATTTTCCACTTCCACAGTAAATTTGATACAAGGTACTGAATTGTTAAGCACCGAGCGAAATGTTTGTAAATTTTACTTGTTCGCCAAATACAAAAGAACATCATCTACATACCTAAACCAGATTACCTTAGCCATTATTAGGTGTGATATTCTCTCTGGAATACCAAAATAGCTATACCCAATCATTTCCTAGAGCGAATTAAGGAAGAAAAGAAAAGACGAACTCGGATAAACAGCTGAACTGCCTCGATCTGGACTGTTTAAAGAAAGCCCTTAACTCCGCAATATTCGATTTTATGACTACCATCTACCAGTCACTTCACATCTGATTATTAATTACTTTAGTAATTAATAAATTTGATTTCGTATTTCTTAACTCCTCGACTAACAAGCATAATTCTTTTCGAAAGGCTTCGAAACGTGGTTCGGATTCATGCGTCAAACGTGAACTTTGCGTTCGAACCTCAGAAAAAAGCGCCAATAGTTTTCGTCGTGGACTGAAATAGGAAGCATGTCAGTTCACCTTCAGACACGTATTCTGTCGCATATACTAGCAACATAATCTGTTTTTTCCTTTAGGTGTAGAATTATTTGTGTTTGGAGACTTGTTGGAAAGAAACATCATGGGTCTGTTACTGGTGTTGATGTTTTCATTGCTTCATTTCTCATTTGGCAGTTTTATGTATGGTAAATATTTTTTTTTTCTTAATTTACTTTCCATTTTTTCTTGTACTGAATCGGAGTAAATAGTGTTTTAGATATAGAAACCATGTGTATCGTAAGTTTAGAAATCTAGATACTAAAAATTGGACAATTTTTACTTTTGTCAGATTTAAACTTTTATTAGTTGTGATCAACTTTCGGATTTTGTTTACATTAACTTCTTTACCTTCATTCATCAAAGACCTCATTATCTCTTTAGGTAACCAACAATGTGTTGATGAAATGGGACAAATTCGATCTGAAGGCGAAACCTGGGAAGCTGCTGGATGTCGACAATGTTCCTGTACAAACGGCAATGTAATATGTCGACAACTTCACGTAGTATGTCCCCCAAAACCACACCCGGACTGTGTTGGAATTTATGGAGACTGTTGTACACATTGGGATTGTCCTATAGTTGGGTAAGTTTTTTTCACACTTTAAAACCTATATACAAATCTTTTGGATATTAAGCTACAAATCATAACACACATTACAAAAATTGTAGAATTTCTTCGGAACACTCGCACTGTTCAGTTTTGTACGCTGCATCATTTAATTCTTTTTTTAACTTTATATGTCTTGAAGCATAGACTTGTATACACATGTCTATAAACATTATATAATCTATACCCTCTAATAGAAATATGATAATCGTAACTTAAAACGGGTAAATCTATCAGTCTATAAACACTGTATAATCTATTTCCTCTAATGATTGACAATATGATCGGTTAAAATTCAAAAAACGGTAAATCAACCCGATATTTGGACATCGGTAACTATATGTAATTTTTTTTTTAATATTTCGCACTAGACTGCTCGTTCATCAACCTAGAGCCACCACAGGTTGACTATCGACCATTTATACCTACAAAATAATACTGGACTATAAATTGCGTTTTTAAACTTTCTTCTTGCATGTTTGACATGGGCACTATTCAAAAGAAAATAACTTCGTTTAATTACATAGTTGTTTTTTACTAAATGTTTGCTTCTTTACTTTATCCTTTTGTTTTGCAGATCATTAATACGTATAAGTATATAATTGCGTTATTCGTATAACTGTTTTGCACATCAATGCATATAACTATATAATCGCGTTAATCTTATTTTATGCAGGTCATCAATGCGTATAACTACACAATTGCGTTAAACGTAAAAAAGCAAACCTTAGTCTTTAAAACTATTCTATATACTTTTATTCCCTTAACATGCATAGTTAGTAACTTAACATTCACATTTACACTAGATCTACTTTCATCTAAAATTCCTCGGTCTAATGGAAAACTTATGAAATCTTTAACTTTTTCTTCATGCTCTTAAGAAATTCCTAATTTCATTTTTATCTGCAAAGATTAACTTTCTTTTCAAAACGGCATTTTGTAAATTAAAAAATTATAGCATAAAACTCTACATTACGAACCTCAAACTACGAATTTTCATTTTTCATACGGTGCTTAATCACTTTAACCACCATACATCATAGCAAAAAAGAAAAATGAAACTATTTATATAAAACTATTTTGGTTCCTACAACAGCATTTATACAAATTATCTAACTTTTGTACTTGTAAAAAAAAAAAAAATCGCCCTTGCAAGAACGATTAAATGTATAACTATAGACATGTTAATTTTTCTATCAATTAATCATGAATCTATAAATCCCACAATCATTTTCTTAAAGCATATTAAGATTTAACTTGTATAGACATTCCAAACTCTTCTGTTATTCGTGTTTCCCCCCCACAATCGCTGTCAAGCCACGCTACAGAAATGAGAATATCCAATAAGCTGCGAATGTTATTTCTATGAATTTGATTTCTATTGTACCTATATTAATTTATAATAAAAAATTATCTTTGTCAGCGGTTGTAAAGACTTCCAAGGAATGAACAGAGAAGAGGGAGAAGTTTGGAAGGATCCGCTAACGCCTTGCACAGTCTGTTCCTGTCATGACCGTATTGTAGAATGCTTTCCTGATGACTGCAACGCTGGGTTAGTATCACGCACCATTACCCTGCAAAAACATTTTATTTGTGAAAATCTCTGAATCTGTAACTTATCCTGATCATATCTTAAACGTACTAATTCTAGCATGAGCTTAATTTGACGGTTGAAACTGCATCATATGTAAACCTAAGACTTTGTGGTATACAAATTCGTTTTACCACTACATTCTATTGTTATATTGTGCACATGCCCCCGATGATATACCATTACTTGTATTAAAAGATTAAAATACTTAGATATTGCCTGAATCTTGCAGATACTTTATACTAACTATTGACTGCTTCTCTATTTACAGTTGTATAGATCACCACGGCGTTCCACGCAGCGAGGGAGAAATATGGCCAAACCCTACAGACCCCTGCATCATCTGTTCTTGTGAATATGGGATGGTAGTACCTTTTGTACGCGAATGCCCTCCTCCTCCACACGTACCTTGCACACTCCCTCCTCATCCAGGCAAATGTTGTCTCGACTGTGACCCATCCTTAAGCTACTACCATTAATTGCACAAGTGCAGAAATGTTTTAAAAAAGTTAATTGAAAATAACTTTTGCACTATGTAAAAGCTGTGTTTAAGGTTTATCATTTGTATGTAATTTAGAAACAAAAACCTGTTGTGAAATACACAAAGTACATTCATAAGAATAATAATTTTCCTTCGCCAATCTATTAACCCAGTCTAACTTCCGTTGGGTTTTGACCAATGAAATTTTGTCCAATAAAGCAATTGCGTGGCTTTAAAAATACTTGGAAGAACAGTGTCAAATTACTTGATTTGTATATATTTGTTTCGATGATTCATTGACTGCTACATTACAACAAAATTCATAAATATACAAAAATGCATACATAAACAAATTGCTAAAGCACTTCCAAACGAGATCTCTGATCTTTTCACAACTAAACATTAATGCCTATCTCTATATATATTATATACATATTCACATTTAACTTTTAAAACTTGTGCCCGAAATGCTTTAAATTACTTTTATGTAAAAATAGGAATCATTTTGTGAAATCCTTTGATTAAAAATTCGACGTGAAAAAGAAATCTACCACGATGATTCGAAAAGCAAGCAAGTGACCAAAAGCTTGCGTAGGAAAAGCAAGAAAAATGCTAATAGACCCACTCGACGGCAATATATTTTTTTTCTGCCTAGACACAGTATGGCTTTATGAAAGAAATTAATCCAATAAAGTTAACAAACCAAATTGGAGAAGTGAAAGTGAATGAACATTCGCAGTGGTCGGATGAAAAAAAGATTAGTTTTTTTCGAGAGAACTTTTGCTGAAGTCCATGATGAGCTATACGTTCGGAATATCTTGCTGATGAATTTCTGTTACATGCTTTGAGTTTAAGGGCATAACTAAGGTGAGAAATTTGATTATACAGTAAAAGCGGGTAACTGTTTACTATGTCCTACCAACTGCATCCTTAAATGAACCATGGCTTTTGAAAAAATGTAGCTTGTGTTTAGACCCGTTGTTTGAGTGCCTAAGGAAACTCCAGCTTTTCATTTGAATTCGAACTCGATCGAATGGTTTCTGCTCACACACACCTCTTAGGCAGCCTTGAGTTTGTTAGCATATATAATATAGTTTACCAGTCTCCTTCACCTGATATTGCGAGTTCTCTTCAGTAGAGAACAGCATCATAATTAGTGGAAGATCAGACATGGTAAGAAATGAGATCTGGAGTTGAATAAAGGTTGCAAATCGTAAATCTTGTAGGTCACCGTTTCATATATTTGGCTAAACTCTCCTTTTTCATTAATGCACAAATTAGTGGCAGAATTGATTTTAGTTAATCTTGCCTTCATTGTTTCTGGAGACAATATTGTTGATCATGATACTGAATATTGCTGGGCTTAGAACGCTGCCTTGAGGCACCCAATTTTCTTTTGGCAATATATGTCAACACATGAATTCGTGTGTACCAGAATCACTGGACTGAAGGATGAACACGATAAACTGTATTCTTAACCTTTCGCCTCTTCGCGCGAAAGCAATTTTAGCTTTACCAAGTATTGTTATAATCTTTACAGACTTCTAAACATAGACTTTGTACTTTACCTGATAGTTATGCACTGCCTAAAACGTAACTCATTTTTCACTCCACACAAAACATCCTACAGTTTTAGCCCCTTCTGAAAATACTGAGCATTTAAATCATTGACCACAAGGATATACTTTTCTTTTGAGAAGCTACAAACTAACCAAGTTAATTCTCCCTTGTCAAGATCGTGGTCATCAGCGGCGAAGTGTAAAAAATCTGAAAATTTCGTACATATAATTTTACAAGAATATTCATCGGATCATGATTCGAAAGAGTAATATTTCCAACGGTCCCTAGACGTCGAGAAGGATTCATTAAAGTTTTCGAAGTTCCATGAACGTCTGATTCCTCATGAACTAGGTCGGTATTAAATGATACTTGACATTCCCTGCAGTGAAAGTACAGAGCTTGCTACCATGATCCCCCAGCAAGTCAATCCGTGACAAATTCTGTCTGATTATCACTGCTACTATTTCACCAATAACCCATTCTCCAGTTCACAGTGCGTATTTTCTGTTCCCAGCTCGTCACTACCGATCAATATCCATAAGCATTTTCGCAAAAGATGTCTTTGTATGAGAAGAGAGGGCGAGAAGAAAGGGAGAGATTGAGGAAAAAACTGCTGCTCTAAGAAATCGAATTAGTTGCTCTCCAGCTAAACCAATGTGGCTAGGGACCCCTCAAGATGTAATCTCGTAGTGGGTCGAAATCTATGAATGTTCGTCTTTGATCTTACACGTGACTGAGCAAGGTACGCTAATCAATCTAATGCGCGCGAGGCATTTGGATGTCGATATATATTAAATCCATCTTGCCACTTCTCTTGTCTTCTTGACGGTTAACAAAATTGCGTCGAGTTGCAAGGTAGAGACAGGTCTTAAGGGACAGAGAACACCTGGCAATCTTAGTTTATAATGCTTCGAGTTGGCATCTGGAGCTCTCTATATAAAGAAATTACTTCTTACTTTGAAGACAAGTTCCTAAACCACTCTCTTTCTTTCCAAACAGTCCTTGCACTGTTCTTGCATGAGACTTCCCCATGGTATGATCAGAGAATTTGCAAGGTACCAGAACTAAAGCTCTTATTAGTTAAGAGATCAGATAGTACACGTATGTCAGATTTTCTTGTAGATGAATTTTTCGAAGTAGGATAAAACACCACATTACGAGATTCACCCAAAACTGCAAACATACTAAACGTTCTCAACCTTGATTACTTGTGCTTAATTGGTACAACCAATTTATCCAAGGGTTGTAACTATAACAATCGTGTCCTGTAGTGCTTTTAATATACAATATGAATATTAACCATTCACCAATATTCAGTTTCTTTCCATCTAAATTTTCCAGAGAGTTCAGCCTAGTTCAACAAAAACTCAGACTAAGAATATTTGAAATTCTTAAAGCAAATTAGAAGTCTCCTTGTCACAAGTATTAATTTTTGTCTCTTACCAAGTTGGCCTACCCATAATGCCACTTTCCTTTGTTAACGTGCAGATATAAGACACCAGGTAATGAAAATGCTGATTTTCTTTTATTTCAATATTGTTGATCACTAGTACGTAAAGGTAAACGTTGTATTGCTGTAAAAAGACATTAGGAATCTAAAACGATTATTTTTCCAATTTAGAATTACAGTTCAAAAGTACATAACAATGTACGTCTATGCAAAACTAAGCATTCCAGAAAAAATATAAAGCGCTTCTCTCCCCAACTCTCCCTCTATGGGCAACCAAAGCATGGAATCTGAATATCAAAAGGAATATTTTACCACGAGTTCTTCGCAAGTGTTTAGAACAACGACTGAATCTTGCATGCATCTTACCCTGATGGGTACCGTAGCAGGACAGAGGACAACAGCCGTGGTCTCTGCAGCACATGTTAAACTCATTCGTGAGCCCGACGAACTTGCAGCACTCCTCGGGGTTCACACAATATTTCGTCGTCCGTAGAGGATGCTGGTCTTTGAGGGTCAAAACTCAATATCGTAAACATTAGGATTACTTATGAACACGTTCGGGATTAGCTTCAATATTTACTTTATGAAGCGAAATCACTTTCTAAGGTCAATCTTTAGATGCAAATAACTTTTTTCTACCCACTATTATCCAAGTTTGAATGAAGTGCCTACTAGAAAGACAAGAAAATTTGACTTATAAACGAAACATGTAAAGTTTATAAAATAGATGCAACTGGTGTAACACAAAACAGACTTTACATTGAAGAGATGCATAGTAGATCGCCATTCAACAAAAGTCATCTACAAGCTTTGAATTTCTCATCAGTTCTATATAAAATGAAACAGAGGCTGGAGTTCTCTAGGCACTCTGCAAGTAGATGAAAAGCAACGGGTCTAAACACAAGTTACCTTTATTCAAAAATAGTTTTCCACCATTTAAAGATGTAGCTCCTAGTAGGGTATACATTAGTTTTTTTTTTTTTTTTGGACCATAAATATCACCACGTTGTGTACCCACAAACAAAATATTCAACAAATTTATCCGCAGACATTCCGAACCTGTGGTCCATCACGGGCTTCAGCTTAATAATAAAGTTATTTTGTTATCTGGCTATTACTTAAATCTATTTCATTTCACTGCTCCCTTCGAGATGCATTAACTTCAACAGATATTTTTGTTGAAAACCCATGCTGTGTATAGTCAATAAAAAAAAAGAATATTGCTGCCGAGTGGGTCTATCAGCAGTTTTTTCTCCTTACCTTGGCTTTTGGTCATTTTTACTTTTAAGTCTTAGTGGTTAGTTTTTAAAATTTGTCTTTAATTCAGGGACTTCGGCACCGATATTGTTTTATGCATACAAAGCACAGATTCACAATTTTTTGAAATACAAATCAAGCCATTTAGGTACTGGAGTGCTGGTTCGTTCAAGTTATCTTACCAAGAAAGTTTTATTTACAAAAAAATTATCGGTTAAACCCAACTCAGTTAAATTGGGTTCATACAAAGTAGCGAGGGGGAATAAATATAGTTCTTATGACTGTAGTTTTAATGTATTCATCCTACAATAGGGTTTTACTAACCTACAAGCAAGCATATATCTCAAGCTCTGCTTTTACACGATAGAAAAATGTATTCAATTTATTTCGTACCTAAATTTTTCTGTACTTTATATTACTAATGGTAGTACCCTAACGATGGGTTGCAGTCGAGACAACATTGGCCTGGATGAGGAGGGCGAGTACAAGGTATTTGTGGAGGTGGAGGGCAGTCGCGTACAAAACATGTTACTACGCCATTTTTACAGGAACAGAAGGTGCAGGGGTCTGTGGGGTCCTGCCACATTTCTCCTTCGTTACGGGGAACGCCTTGGTGATCTGTACAACTGTAAATAGCGAACAAGTCAATAGTTAATGTAAAATATTTCAATGGATCAGGAAATATTAAAATTCTTTTCTGTACATTAATTCAGATTTTTTGATAAGGAACAACATTTTCGGATCAGAGATATTATAAGGTGTATGTATGTTTAGAGGTTTAAATTTACAGATTTAAGTACCCCACGATTGGTATAATGGCAATATACGTTAAACAATATTTTAAATGATAGTTTTGCCAATAAAGTTTTGAAATATAAACTTGTCCCACATACATGTTTAAGACTATTTTCATTCAGTAAAGTTGCTATAAATTGTAAAATATTTCAACAATGAAATGAAAGTGCATACGAAATTAACAATGATGTACTCATAAGGAAAGCATTGCATGTATAATGCTGTGATGACAGGAACAATGTGTAAAAGAGTTATAGGGTTCTTCCAAACTAGCACCAAATAACTGCTTAGAAGGGTCAACAACATCTGCCAAATTATTGTAATAAGCAACTCTTATGATAGCACATTTAAGGAACTGGATGACCGATGAGGGAAAAGTTTAGAATTTAGTGTCATTTGATATAATTTTCAGGGATATTTTGATCTAATCGATTTATGACGAATCGAAAAGAAAGAATACTAGAAAATTTATAGCAAGTCTATAATCGTAAATATATTTTTGGCATAATCGTAAATATATTTTTGGCTAAAGGATTCTTTTTAAATACTAGATATGGTTTTAAATTGAATCTATTAGGCATTGTAGAAAATGAAATTCACCGAATTTCGTACTTTAAGTCGCGTTATTTGCCATCTTTTTTCTTTAGCTAGAAAATGCGATTGGACAAAATTATGTTTCTGTGGATATAAATTTTTAATAGCTAATGCTAGTATTATTTATGGGTAAAGTTCAAGCCTAGTAACTGAAGGCATAGTATAAAGCGTAACGTATAACCAAACGTTTGTTCTACACTTAGAATAGGTCTTAGAATTAAGGATTCTATATACAATTAAGTTTCAGGTTCGTCTTTATGGTCATTGCGTATGTCAAACATGTGTAACAAGCAAGTCCTGGAGACAAGTGCTTATCAAACTCTTACAGCAAAATATTTTGTTTATGGTACATAGATGGTCTAAAGATAACTTGTAGTATTTTTTTTTGGGGTATAACAGTAACTTCGATTTATGTAGCATATTTATACTGTTATGAACCGTGCAATACGCAACATTTAACATTCTGCAAGCTTTCAGGAAGAGAACTTATGATTACAAAATTGGAAGTAGTATGATATCTACAAACAGCCAAATATTTTAAATAGCTTTTTGAAATACAAAAACTTACCCAATCATAGAACAGTCCCACTGGGTACAACAAGGTCCAGGAATCCCAATGCAATTTGGGTGTGGTTTTGGGAGACATCTTACATGAAGTTGTTGACACATTACATTGCCGTGTGTGCATGAACATTCTCGACATCCAACAGCAATCCATCTTTCACCTTCAGATCTAGTTTGTCCGGTCTGATCAATACACCCTTGGTTACCTACAAGAGATTCACGTCGATACGAGCAAAACAAGGGAATGTATGCAGAACCTGCAGCCCGATTAACACACAAAAGTTTAAATGTCTCAAAATAGAAATACTGACTATTTTCATAGTTATTTGAAAATTTCTATTACAGTGATTATGATAAAAATAATGACAACCATTCCATAACCATTTAGTCCTCAACCCAAAATTTTATGTTAAAACTTCACAAAATAAATTATCAAAGACAAAAATACTTACCATACATAAAACTACCAAATGAAAAGTGGAGTAATGAAAACATCAGTAACAATGATAAACCCATGATGTTTCCTTGCGACAACACACTCCAAACGAAAATGAATCTATTACTAAAACAACACAAAATGATGCACGTATATACGATCAACTCCGTGGCTGAAGGTCAACTGACACACTTCTTACTTCAGTCCACGACGAAAACTATTGGCGCTTTTTTCTGAGGTTCGAACGCTAACTTCACATTCAACACATGAATCCGAACTACGTTTCGAAGCATTTCGGAAAGAATGTCAGTCGACGAATTATGAAATAAGAAATCAAATTAAGCGATAAGTCAACTGATTGATAATCAGATGTGCAGTGATTTGTAGATTGTAATCATAAAATCTAATATTACGGAATTAAGGGGTTTCCTTAAACAGTCCAAACCGAAGCAGTTCCACAGTTTACCAGAGTTCGTTTTCTCTTCCTCTATTTTTGTCTTAATCCGGCCGAAGAAATGATTGGGTATAGCTATTTGGTAATCCAAAAAGAATATCACACCTAATATAGGTTAAGGCAATCTGGCTTAGGTATGTAGATGATGTTCTTTTGTATTTGGCCAACAACTATTATTAACAAAACATTTCTCCCTTTGCTTAACAATTCATTGCCTTCTATCAAATTTATTGAGGAAGTAGAAAATAATTGTATGTTGACATTTTTAGATAGCATGACCCATAGAGTTCGAAACGTTTAAATTTAGCATCTACAGTAAGCCCACAAAAGTTTGTTCGTATACTCATCATTACTCAGTTCAATATGAGAGAATTAAATAATCTCATTCCAGTCAATGTTCCCTAGGGCATTACGTATATGCAGTCCAAATTCTATTAATGAATAGTATGAGAAAATAGATCTTTGATAAATCTCAAGTTGGCAAAGAAATCATGGTATAGAATTAACCTTAAACCTCTCCTCAATGCCAAGAATCTTTTAGGTCTCCCATTTAATGATGATATCACCTTAGACCAGAACTTACTTATATCCTTTACAGTGAATGTAACCTTCAGTAATAATAATGCCATTAAGAATATTCTAGTCAAACACTCGCCAGAAGATTCTGCGGGATTTTGTTTACAGAATAGTTTGAAAAAGCTGTACTATGCTTTATATTGGGCAGACTGGTAAGGACCTCCCTGTTAAACTTATGCAACACAAATATAGTATAAAAACGGGACAAGATTCTAATGCTTTTCTAATAATCTTTAAATCATGACCATTGTATTGACTGGAGTAATGGTAAATAAATTGGAATCTGCAACTCCTTGACCAAGAGAAATATCAGTGAATCTCTTATTAGATAAACAAAAAATTGTAACATTGATAATAGTGAAGGTCTATACAAACTGGATAGCTTTGTCTTAGGCAAAATTTGTAAACATTTCCTGTCTTGTCCACATGATAGGATTCTATGACAGGCACGGTGCCAGACTCGAAAATCACAAACCGGAAACATTTGTGCACCAAAGCCGTCTTAGCTCCACCTCTTTTGCTTATCTATATAGTAACTGTTCTAAGTCTTCTCTCAGCTGGCCCTCAGAATACACTTCCTCAGTGACAACTCTGGCTTCAAAATGAATGAAGCGGACTCGCTGGTCAAGTACGTTCTGGCTTCCCAAGAAACAAAAGTATGAGTGAAAACAAACTGGCTCCCGGGGAAGAAAGTGAATGCGCCGGAGAGTGAGGCACACCATTGCTATAAGAATGTCATAACGGAGCATCTGTCTTATGTCCACTTTTACACTGATGGCTCCAAGATGGATGAAAGTGTGGGTGCAAGTGTGTGGTCGGTTGAATGTTCCCTCATGTACCAATTACCAAACCATATATCTGTTTTTTGCGAAGAATTATTTGCTGTTGATAGCGCCATAGATTATATAATCAAATCCAGTCACGTTAAAGTTTTTTTTTCAGATTCTTTATCGGCTCAAAGCTATAAACTCTGGTTTCTCAGAGCTGAATAAAATTCAGGGCAATATCATTAATAAACTAAATTCATGTGTAAATGATATCATCTTGATATGGGTGCCTGGTCAATGCAACATTTACGGCAATGAGCAGGCAGACATGTAGGCTAAATCACCCTCAGAACTCGAGGAGGTCATCTCGCTCCCCCGGAATCTGAATCATGCCTCTTCTTGGGAGAGAAGTGCACATTTCTTCTGGAGCAGAGTAGGTGGAACAGCCTGACCATTAACAATAAAATTAAAAAAGACATAGTGGAATAGCCGACTTTCTACAGACAAGATAGAAGAGAGGAGATCATGCTGGCCCGCTTATGCTAGTCACCTGCAACCCCACATAGAAAACACATTTCCTCCCAGATGCTCCATGTGCAACACAATTTTATGATTAAATCATAGATACACTGCCATAGATAAACAGAACAAAGAAAAATGCTGAAAGAATATTTCCATAACAATTAAATTGATTTCAATTTGATAAACACCCTTAAAGACAATAACAAAATTATCAACAAGTTGATTCGTCTCTCTCAAGGAAACTGAAATAACCAAGATGATATAAGGTGATGCACTGGCTCCTTACTGTGGCGGTACTAGCCACGGGGTGTGGCTGTTACTGCTGGGAGTGGTAGTGTGGTGGGTGAACTTTTCACACATTACACTGCAGTTCCTGAGTGGAGCAACTATTTCACTGGGGCTAGTACCTCTGTGGTGTTGGGGTGATGAATCATCGATATATTCAATATATCCTATTTGCATGTGATGGTGAAGGTCTGTTTCTAACTTTTACTATCACTTTCGCAGTTTGTTATTGCAGCTGCAACAGGGGATGGTGTATCAAGTGGATAGTGTTTACATGACACGTTGGTGCATTGCCCGCAAATGCCCCTCTCTTCCCATAGCATTTATATGATCTAAAATAGAGATGTATATGTATTTTAGTTTTAAGAGCAAGATAGGATGTATAGGGTATTAGGATACTGGGAGTATAATTTCGTAGTCATTAAAAAGGGTTGCAGGTCTAATGACGTTCTTCATATGTCGCTGGAGGAAAAACCCAACCAACCAACCAACCAACCACAAAGAGACCTAGGCCACCAACTTCCTAGGTGGTTTTCGTAATGATGGAAAAAGACTCCTTGTCTTATTGTAAACTCACTTCAGAACTGCTATTTCACCAAAAAATCGAAAAGTCTTTAATCAGTAACGGTGTACCGTAGAATAAGATATTGATAAACAAGACCAACACGATGCCAGTCTTAACTAAGACTCATTACCTCTACTAGTTAACGAACGATGCTTTTGGCGGGTTCTTGAAGGTCAAATCTTTAAGACAGTTTCGACTATGACTCCGGAAACCGAATCTGGATATGAAAATGAATTCTTGGCTCTGATCGAGGAAGTAGGAGAATAAGAAAAATCATTGCAGTCATCTATAGGTAAAAAAAAAGATATATATATATATAAACACGTGAATCAGAGATGATGTTAACAGATCGAACCTGGTCAGAATTGAAGCAGATCCATCTCTTCGTCTTAGGGACAAAATGAAGACATTTTCTCACATTGACAAACGAATCTTTAAAAAATTGTGTCATTATATCCAGGTATAACTATCTTTCCTTAAATTAGAATATATCAAGTATGCTCGAGTCATATTTTCAGCAGAATAATTTCTTTCTTCATAGTCATATTGGTAATGTCTTAATTTTCTATTAGGGAAAAGCTTTGTGCCTCACCAAAGCAGAGAATTGAACGGATTAATGCTTTTCGTAGACCGGAAATTCATTTTCAAAGCAGTAGTTGGAAAAAGGATAAGAGATGGAATCACAATCGCTATCGATTGAATAAGTTATGGACAACCATTTTTGTGATTCCTTATCATGCATATTAGGTTTTAAGCATAGTGACCAACTAACCATTGATAGGCATTAAGTCCAACCACATACATATGACTTTGTTTGTAATCGCAAAGTTTGGCAGTCTTGTCAGTTTGGTTTTCAATCGTTTAGTGTGTGGAATTTTAATGTACTGAAAGGATCACGAAGAGGAATCCAGCCTGAGCTGTTTATGTGTTGCATTACACATCGAGGAACTTCATCAATTGCATGTAGCCCCCATCAAGGGCTAAGTGGAGGCCAAGCCTCTGTTGTCCCAGCGGGAGCTCTTATCTATCTACTCACTTCTCTTAAAGAACAGGAGCGCTGGAGACATAAACGACGTCTGACCTGAGAATGACAAGTTTGTAAACTCACACACTAAGGGTTGAAGTCCTGTGGCTTCTCTCAGTACCTCTTTTATAACGGATGCCGTAGTTGGAAAAACCAGGCGGGGACGTAACACGTATGGGAAAGTGAGAGGTGATCTGGTGAAAGTTAAAACAGCTTTCCATATCAAGATGCCTCTTATAGTTATATAAAAAAAAAAATATATACTATCGCTATAGTTCTTATGTCTATCATTTCCCTAACAGGTGGATGCTATGTAATGCCCATTTTTACTTTATGCAGGGAGGATTGGTGGTGATTTAAAACTAAACAAAGAGGAACGATTGACGTTTAGTAATACATAGATAAAAATCACATTTTAGCATAAATGTAAACAAGTTTCCGATTCCCCATTCCAAGATGATGCATAGGTCCGAAAGAGAACGAGTATGGGTGTAAAAAAGGAAGGGAAAGAGAGTTCATATAAACAGAGCGAAATCAACAGCGTGAGAGTGAACAGGGTTAGATACTAAATTCATTTATGGAAGGTAGAAGAGGAGCAGACGATAGGAAAAAACTCTAGAGGGGAACCAGCGTCGATGGGATATGTGAGGGAAGTCGCTACATCGACGAACCATTGAAATTACCGAACTAAGGAGGAAGTTTTTTCTTTTGCTATAAGAGAGAAACGTGAAAGCCAGTACACGAGACTCTAGAGAGCGAAGACTTATGCCACACGGTGTCAAACGCTTTCCAGATGTGAAGGGCCAAAGCAAAGGCTTCAGTAAATTCCCAAAAGGAGAAGGTCGAGAACAAAGCAGCACATAGGTGGGATCACCAGTAAACATTGCATACGAAATCTGTATCGATTATTTCCAAAATAATAATGGAATTGAGAGTGAGTAAAAGTTTCAAGGAGTTCGGGGATAAAAGGCAAAACAATGGGGCAATGTTTGTTATTATTCTGGGCGATCTATTTAGGGATGAGCTGCACCAAATCACGCTTCCAAGAAGGAAAACAAGTGTTTTTTCAAACGCGACAAAATAGGCAAACAAGAATTGTTGCTCGTTAGGTGAAGTAGTCCGTTGGACTCGAGGAAGTATGCCACCTGGAACACTCCTCCACTTCAAACCAAGAAAGGACTATTGATTCAGTGCTGGGAAAGTTATCAGCTTTCTCAGTAGAGTTAAACATGGATCGTGTTAAGGAATTACCAAAGTTATTGGATATGCAAGAAAGGTTTATCATTAGAATAAAAAAATAACAGTGAAGGCATGACTGACTTAAAGAACAACTTTGTCACCGATATGTGCATAAATACAGATTTCAGCCAAATATATGAAACGACTGACATGGTCTAAATTCACGATTTTAATACCTTTATTCATCTCCAGATCTCCCTTGTTACCGCCCCTTGTTACCGCGTCTGATGTTCCAATAATTATGCCGATATATGCTGAAGAGAACTCGTACTATCAGGTGAAGAAGACTGGTAAACTATTGACAAAATTAACATATTTAAGGCTGCCCATGAGGAGAGTGCTCCAGAAATAACTCCATAAAGTTCGTATTCAGATGAAGCAAAAGACAGGTTTTCTTAGGTATTTTGCATATAGATAAAAGACGGGGATGAACAAAATCTACCTTCATCAAAATTCTTTTCTTCAACATTAAAAGAAGGATAGTCTGGTAGGGTATACACGGTATGCTGAACAGTTAATTTTTTTTGTATGATGAAATTTCTCACCAAATTATATATATAATTACAAAATGAAGTTAAACTAATTTAACTTCTCCGCTAACACTCCGAACCTGTATTCCATCAAGGACTGAAGGGAAATTTCTCCAGAGAAACCTTTTCATCTTATTATCCGGCCATTACTTAAATTTATTACTAATTTTTTTCACTGCTCCCTTTGGAATGCATTAACTTTGCTGGATATTTTTTTTCAAAAAGCCACACTGCGTCAATGTCGAAAATAAAATAAATCCTCACGACAAATGGGTCTATTAGCAATTTTTCCCCCTTTTGTACCCAGGCTTTTGGTCAGTTCCCCATTTTTTTTTTTTTTTTTCAATTTTAATCCAGGGACCTCATCATTTCTCAAAAAAATTCAGTTTCGCGACAATAATTCAGTTTAGATTAATTACTTAAATTAATTAGAGTCAATCTACATTTTTGTTTCATTATATGGATGTCCTTTTTGCCTTAGCTGGAAGTATCTAATGTATTTCTGTATATTTATGAATTATTTTCAGTTCAATTTAGAATTTAAAGACATGCATAGAAATCATTAAAACCCAATTTTAGAGATAGAAATGAATATAGGTACTGGAATCCTGGTTTGTTTAAGTCATCTCAAGAAAGCCATTCAAGAATTATTTTTGACAAAAATATTATTGGTCAAACCCAACTCTCAAGTTGGGATGGGTTGACAAAAAAAAGAGAGGGAGAGTTAATAAAGTCATTTTGAATGTAGTTTTAATGCATCTTATAATAGGGTTGCCTAAGCTACAAGCAAATAAATAAACCTTTTAAGGACTGCGTTTACATAGCTCAAAATTAATATTTAATTCTGTATTCGAAATGTTCATGTATTTCATACTATTAATGGTAGTAGCCTAACGATGGGTTACAGTCGAGACAACATTGGCCTGGATGAGGAGGGCGAGTGCAAGGAATATGTGGAGGTGGAGGGCAGTCGCGTACGAAACATATTACCTCGCCATTTTCACAAGAGCAGAAGGTGCAGGGATCTATGGGGTCCTGCCACATTTCTCCTTCGTTGCGGGGAGCGCCTTGGCGATCTGTACAGCTGTAAATAGGGAGCAAGTCAATACTCAATATGAAATAGTTCCACGAATCGGGAAAAAATTGCAAATTTTTCCATTTCATTCGAACTTATTCTTTAGATTATAAGGAATATAAGAGTTTTGGGCCACAGATATTATAAGGTCTATGAACTTTTAAACATGAAAGTACTCCACAATTAGTGATATATCACTATGCTTTATTAGACATGCGAAAACAATGTCTTAAAAGATTGTGTGGATAATTAACCTATAGTTGTCATTCGCAAATCATTTGTACATCGAGCCGATACAGATTTTTGTGTAAGCTGTTACTTTTTTTTTTGTAATTTAAGACTAACCAAGTTATAACAAGAAATTTACCATTACAATTATAGAAAAATGTGCAAAGAATTTATTAGAAAAATTTAAATTTTAGGATGAACAAGTTCCAGTTTATTCCACAGCATTCAGTTTCCTTTAGTATGGGTTGATGGTGTGCCTGCGAGGGTCCAGCACATTTAACATTTTGGACTGTAGAGAAATTACTTTCAATATGTTGAAAATGATAATTGTGAAAGATAAATTTCATGGGTATATTATGAATCTTGATAAAATGAAGTTAGATTTAATGGATATATGAACTGTGATAAAATTATTAGAAAAATTGTCATTCATAGTAAGTCTTCATGGGTATATTATGAATCTTGATAAAATGAAGTTAGATTTAATGGATATATGAACCGTGATAAAATTATTAGAAAAATTGTCATTCATAGTAAGTCTGTACAAGTATATATTTAATTCGACCTATGCGAAGGATTTTTTTTTTTTAACCACGAATTGTGGTAGAGAAATGGAAGTGATTAAGCACCGTAATAGAAATAAGAGTCATGAAAGTACGTATGGAGCTACTGTTATTTAACAGTACTTCCTTGTTAGCTAGAAAATGCAGTAGCTTGTTCAAGTTAAACCTTTTGCAGATATATTAGTATTCTAAAG
This sequence comes from Panulirus argus, assembly GCA_038088735.1. NCBI lineage: Eukaryota > Metazoa > Arthropoda > Malacostraca > Decapoda > Palinuridae > Panulirus > Panulirus argus. The sequence continues at coordinate 18,462 of JAYMFT010396613.1, forward strand.
TATATTTTAACAGGATTTTTGTTTTGAATTTTAAAGAATACGGAAGTTTCTGAAAAGGACACCTTACAAATGTTTCTATACGATTAACGCAAAAATGCAATTTCTTTGCTATTGTTGTATTATCTATGGATAATACAACAATGTAAAATGAAGTTATAGTATAAAGTGCAAATTGTAATCATTTTTTTTTCTTTTACTTTAGAGAACATTGTCAAAAAGTTAATGACTATACAATGAACCGAAAAGTTAAAAAGTTTTCTTTATAGTTATTACGCATGTCAAATATACTTTGTTTTGAGAGAATGAAGTGCCTACTAATATAAGATAGCATTCTAGATGCTTTTATAGGTTAGTCATTTACTTAGAAAATCTTACACCGAAATTTCCAATTATGAAGTTTAAATTATTCAAATTGAAAATAGTGAATCGTATATACGTATTACTTATGGATCTAGTTAATTATAAACTTTTTTTAAATTATAAAAGTTTGTAGATTATGTCGCGGACTGTGCAATATGAAACATTGTATTTCCTCTAAGTTTCCAATTAGAAATCTTTCAACTTTTTGGTAATCAAGTTTAATATAATGATTATATTTAGATATTTTACGTACATAGTTTTGAAATACGAAGACTTACCCAATCATAGAACATTCCCACTGTGTACAACAAGGCCCAGGAATCCCAATGCAACTTTGGTGTGGTTTTGGGGGACATCTTACATAAAGTTGTTGACACATTATATTGCCGTGTGTGCACGAACATTCCCGACATCCTTCAGCAATCCATACTTCC
>JAYMFT010396624.1:0-19255 GCA_038088735.1 Panulirus argus
GACTTCCACACCAATTTCAGACACTTACTTACTGTAGGTATTATTAGTTTGAACCATCACATATTTACAGAAATGGCAAAATCTTAACCTCACAAAGAACTTGTTTTTAAATATATATCACCAATACACAAGAGAAAAAAGGTCATAGTTATTCTGCATGCCATCTACATTCTTATCTTTTTTTCTTTTCTGTTTAATCGGTTCGCATGTTTCCTTACCAATTAATTTGCCTCTACACTTCAAATTATTTACATAAAAATGTGCTTTAAGCAGTGGACTGCAACCTGAGAACAGGATATCTGGAATTTTTTAAGTAAAAAGACCATAATAGATACCATGCATTACTGATTAACTTTTTTTTAGTATATAGTTCATAAACTTTTACATAAGGAACATATTTTTGAAAATTACCTTACTTCCATTATTTAGGTGAAAAAATTCATATTTAATAATCTAAAAAACAATTAAGCCAAGTAACTTCAGGCTCCTACTGCTATTACTGGACTTACATTAATTCTGATACAGGTTCTGCTCTATACAGCACAATTTCTTTGGGTGGGTCGTGTTTTCCTTTGAGCTTCTTCCCTTATATATTCTTTGTCATTTCTTTAATTTTCATGGGTTAGTTTTCTTCTGCCTTGTATATTCTACATATTAATCCTAATTAGGCTCTATTTGCTACCTTAAACACTCATTTCCAGTTTTTCTAATAGAGTGTCACTTTGAGATTTTTTTTTAGTTTTGAACATTTAAACAGATACAAAGTAATGAGCCAAGAAATTTCGCTAACTTTACTCCTGAGAAAATCTAATAAGAACCTATTTGTTAATGTTAACTATAAACCTACACATGCAAGTTACACATGCTTAAAATATCTTTGAGCCGAATGACAAAAGCACCAGCCCTAATTCATGAAAATGATTACTGTAATTTGTGAATATCACCAGCAACAATAATATTCTTACAATTGTACATACAGTTTCTTAAAAACTGGTATTCGCAAATTCTATTCATAACATAAAGAAATATAAAAAAAAACTGGTATTCGCAAATTCTATTCATAACATAAAGAAATATATTACACAGGACACATACATGGGCTTCCATTACTTACCAACAGATTAGATGCATGGGCAAAGAAGACGTAAGCAATAAGCAGAGGGAGAGAGATGAGGATGGAAGAACCAATCGCGATGACGCCAACAAGTGAGCGGTCCACCATAGACTGACTGTCCAACCATGATCTGGCACCGAAGTGAAGGTTGTACTCACGCAGCAGAGCAATGCAGATGAAGGCCAGTGCCTGTAAAACAAAAATTCAAATCAACGAAATGGTATTCAAAGTCTGGCCTATTTTCACAGACTTTTCTGTCGTTATTGCATGTTAGGTTAAACGTTTTTACGTCTATCACTACTTGGTCCCCCTATCTTTGCAATACATTTTCTATCACTTCATTTTATCACCAGAGAATCCCAACCTGGAAATCCATTTTTTTTAATGTTATTCTGGAAACAGTACAAAAGCCTTCTGAATGTCGACGAATATGCAGTTACCCAAACTTCATTCTTTTTTTATCCATCTCATGCATCAGAGGGTCTAATTAGGTTATTTAGCTAACTATATTTCATCCATGTTCATCCTACCTTCTGCCAACTTTCGGTTACGTACAGATAGGCTGTGGTCCGGGGGAAGCAGTTTGATTGTTTTAACTAAACATTTCCCCTACACTTTAAGATAACAACGGTTATAAGCAAGGAATATCTTTATATTCCTTGGTTATGAGTTTACTCATGGAAAAAAAAATGTCGCGGTTCTGGGGTGAGTGAATGCAACGGATGCGTAGCAGCATGTGGTTTCAGTTGTTTTGATACTTTATTCCTTGACAGAGGAATCGGGATCCTAGTGCTGTCAGTAGGAACCCCTTTACAATAATACCAGAATTTGTAGCTGGTGGTTTGTGTAAGAAAATTAAACAAATTTGATACATACCATAAAGTGAGAAAATTAAACAAATTTGATACATACCATATAGATGGTAATTTCCAAACACAACTAACGTAATAAGAAAATAAGATCAAGTAAGTGACTGGGATCAGTTAACAATCAACAAGTGACAAGTGAAAAGTTAGGCAAACATGGAGGACAATGTCGTGGGTAGTGGTGTGTAGGTGTTGGCGTGGCCAGGGTGTAGGCGAGATGTCGTGGCAGATAAGGGTACTGGTTGACGCTCTTAGTACTCTGACTATATTCTTCCTCGAACACAGGATCCAAATTCGCCGCAATCGGAGGGAAGCTCGAGAAGTAGCAGTCCCCCTGGACTCCCTGCCCACCTGGTACGATACCCTACGTAAACTCCCTGACCTATCGCATGTCTATAGGAAAGGGTCACGGAAAAGGGACGTAATAGCTGCCCGTATCATCACTGGGTATGACTTTGCAACTCGCTTGTCCATCATGCAAAAGACCCGACAGCCGCACCCTTGTCCAATGCCTTTGATGTCCCCACACACAAAGCTGGACCACCACTCCACGACCCCCTGAAGGAGACACGATGACCCTCCCCATACTGGCCAGACATTATGTAAATAATACTGATGCTGTGTTGAAGGAATATCCTAACTTCCTTAAGCTTTAGTAAGCCCCTTTGTTATATCTATATGTACTCGCGACACTTGCCAGATGCATCTGGTATTATTGTACTGGAGTACCTAGTGACTGCACTAGGATCCCGATTCTTCTATCAAGGAATAAAGTATTGAAACTGAAACTGAACTATCTCTCTCCAGCGCCTCCACGGTAAACATCTCTGTCCCTCAAGGAAGTGTACTCGCACCCTTTCTGATCCTCATCCTTAAATCTGACGCTGATGGACACATGGGCCATTACTTCACATCACATCGTCAACGGTAGACACAGAGGATACTAACAGATATATACACAGTCTTCCACTGGGCCACCAAAAACAACGGGCTCTTCACAGGAGATAAGTTCCAACTCCTCTGGCATTGGGGGGGAGGGGGAGTGAAGACATCACAAGCAGTACAGAAAACCCGACAGCTACAAGCAACCAACACAACACGACTGACCAATACGAAAGACCTCGGGACTATAATGTTCAACGACCTTACCATCAGCGAACACAGCGAGGCAACTGTTGCTCCATCCAAAAACATGGTAGGATAGATCCTGCTGACCTTCAAGACAAAAGAAGAGACACACCAGTAATGACGCTCTTCAAGGCAGTAATACTCTCACAACAAGAACACAGCTGTGCTAACATCACCTTTCCAGGCGACCGAAACTAAAGAATTAGGAAGTATGCAATAAACTTTCCCCAACCGTAAGGACGCAGTAGACGATTTGGGCTGCTGCGAGCGCCTGGAGTCACACAGACCACACCCTCCAGAGGCCAGATGGGAGATATACCGTAATGTACACTTGGACATGATCCCCAACCTACACTCAAAAACAGTTCCATAATAGTACGAGACCTATGGACGACTGTTATATATTACTAATGAAGGGGTGGCCCACAGGAGGAGCTGGGGAAGGGGTGGACCATAGGAGAGGCTGGGGAAATCAAAGAAGCCTCCATGAGCCACAGGAACCCAAGAATACTGAACACATTGCCTGCAGCCATCAGGAATACTGTGGGATGTACAGTGGAGGAATGTAAGATGGTCCTGCATGTGTACGAGGTGTACCACACCAGCCAGGCTCTGGTGGTCACGTGGACCTGCGGTCCGCAGCCTCCAACAGATTTCTCGGCCAACGATCCAACCCAGCACCAGCAGCTTGGACTCGCCCTTGCTGACGGGATAGAAGACTTCGAAGACAACGTAAGTAAGATGAACTTTGCCAGAGTATGATTTCTTCCCCAGACAAGACGTGGATGTAGCGCACTGCTCTACTCCTGCCTACTCGGGAATCACTTCTGGCTACCACTTCCAACAGCGCTCAGGAATCAAACCAACACTGACAGACTACCACAATGTCAAGGATATTCATATATATCAATATACATTAAAGAAAACATGCTATTTTTGCACATCACTTGAAGATATATAATTTGTGTAATATGTAGGATAAAACCAACATTGCGGAAATAGCTAAGTCTGCGTCTAAGAACCTGGAAGTCTAGCTTAGATGTCGAATTTCTTTTTTCTTCAGAACAGTTGCTCCGATTATACAAGGGATTGATTCGTCCTTGTATGGAGTACTGCTCTCACATTTAGGGTGGTTCTAGCTGTTTCCTTACTTGACAAAGCTGAGTCGACAGCGGTCCGCCTTATAAACCGTTCCAGGCTAACTTCCAAACTTGACCCCCTTGCCCTACGCCGCAATGTTGGTTCACCTTCCTCTCTTCTTTAAGTAGTACTTTGGTTTTTGCTCCCCAGAGCTGTCTGCTTGTGTGCCCCCACCACTAGCTAGACCACACAATACTCGGCAAGCTGCTGCGTCACATGATGATTGTGTGGCCTTCGGCAACGCAAGGGTGGGCCGTTTTGATATCTGCTTCTTTCCCTACACGTCGAAGCTTTGGAACTCTCTACCTTCTCAAGTCTTTCCCAATAACTATGACCTGGCACATTTCAAAAACAGGTTTTTCATCACTTCCTCCAAAACTCGCAAATACTTTCCCTTGTCTCTTCTTTTCCCTTTCATAATTCTCTCTGTATTTCAATTAAGGCCCGGCCTTGATGTGGTCTTTTGTCCGTGACTGGAGCCTCCAAAGTAAAGAAATAAAAAAGAAATTCTTGGTTTTCATATGTGAATTTAAGGTAAAAGACCTCCCTTACATCTGAGGTACAGAGGTTCCGTTTGTCGTGAAAGAAAAACAAGTTTGTGAACAAAGAGAGTCAGCTACACCCAGCTCAGGTTCCCACTCCACCTGAGCCAGGGTGAGTGTAGCGCTCTTAAACAGTCTGGTTCATTATTTGTGGTGGACTCGGACACTATGTGTGGGCGAAGGTCTAGCGAGCGATGTGTGTGTGGATCAATGAGAGGGATGGAGGAGCTGTGAAGGAAGGAAGCAGCGACAGATTAAGAAAGAAGGAATATTGAAGAAGGAAGGAAGGAGCAGTCAGGGAGAACACTAGAAGGAAAGCCAGCATAACACTGTGTCCTTCTGTTTGGACGGTGTTGAGTGGTCCAGCCGGGACCACAGTGATGTCCACCCACTCAAACCTCCTTCCCTTCGGTGCTGTATACGACGTAAATATTTTCTTTTCTCGGCTTTCAAGATTAAAAAGATGTTTATCATCAGCGGAAGAGCAACCCTCGTGTTTACATTTTATAGATATTCTCAGACAGACGTCAACACTGGGAGATCCAGGACGCATGCGCCGGCGACCTTCTCATTAGGACCAGAACAGAAAAGGAAAAGTTAACGATTTAGGCTTAACGCTCAGCCGTGTGTGTGCTCTGTGATTATCATAACTCAAAGGTTTATGTCAGACGGGGATAAACACACACACACACACACACACACACACACACACACACACACACACACACGCACACACACACGAAGAAGTTTATTGAACCAGAACGAATATATAACGACAACAAGGAAGAAACAAATCATGAGGATACACGAAGCAGTAAGACGCGTACTCATCAGCGATGGGACAGCGATAATATTGGGAGAATTCCATTATAAAGAAACAGGCTGGAGGAGCTTGGATTCTCATGGAGAAAAAGTCATGGAGACACAAGTTCTTACAGTGTATGCCGTTACCAGCATGTCACAGAATGCACACTTGATGATCACAGGGACTGACTGATACACCGTCATTACTACATCTTATCTTCTCACATACTAGTATGGATGGATATTGACACTATACAGAACTAGTATGGATACTGAGACTATCATGGTTGACACCATTTGGAAAAAGTGACCAAGTAATGCTAGAGTTTGACAAAGTGGTGAAAGATGACGTAAAAATAGCAGAGATGGGACCAGACTTAAAAAGGATATATAGCTGTGGAAACTACACAGACCTTAACAATCTATACGGTAGCATAAATTGAGATTTGGAGATTAGTGGCCAGGAGACAGGGCGTTGTGGCGGAAGGTTCTGTGATATTTACAATGAAGGAGTGGGAATACGGGCAACTTTAGCCTTAACAACAAATCAATAATGAGAGCTCAGTGGTTCACTACAAGATGGCAAACAAAAGGGGCTCAGCGACACTCCCCAGCCTGCCAGGAGTTATGAGGTATAAGAAAGCAAGGGACTGGTGCACCACACCAGTGATGCAGCAGTTGGACAGGTGCACCACACCTGGACGAGAAGGCATCCATCCCAGAGATGGGGTGCAGGAGGGGAGGTGAGGGAGAAAGTGGGCATCAGAATGGTCCAGGATGTACTGGAAGACAATGACAAGGAAACTACGATCCTGAAACCTGGACGGAAGAGGAAAAGGAAAGATAAAGATGACATGAATGGAAGACCTGCCAAGATCATCTTGAGATCGGAAACCAACAGTGTGGCGGTGCTGGAGGAGGCTGAGTAACGAATGCGGTGATAATTCTGGCAGGGTGTTGGGAGCAGCTGGGCAGGGATAAGCATAGGAGGAGCTGGGGGAGGGATGGACCACGGGAGGGGCTGGAGAAGGGGTGGACCACGTGAAGAGCTGGGGATATGAAAGCAAAAATCCAGATGGTAAAGAACGGTTGGAACGTAAGAGATTTAGGATAACAAAACCCCACAACAATATGGGCCCAGCGAGACTGCAGCTGAGGCACGGGTCTTACAGTGGTGTGCAGTGACGTGGAGGGTGAGAGGGACATGACAAGTTGTGAGAGTTGACAGGTGGCTCACAGGAGAGTAATACACTCGTTACACGAATGACGGAGAGAGATCTGAGTCAGATGGTACACTAACAAGTGGTATTCCCAGTACACAGTATCACTATCAGTATATCCCAGACACAGCATCAGTACCTCACACACACAGCAACATGGATAGAAAGGGCGATGGAAGTACAGGTCTGGTTTATCCTGGAGGGTGCTTGACTAAACTTTTTAAGGAGCTGGAATATAGAAATTGATGAGTAATCTTCAGTTAGACATTTTTGGCCTCATCGTTTTGCTAGTAAGGCGTGATCTTGAAAAAATGAGGAACTCCACGATAACAATATAGGCACGACCAGGAGGGTGCAAGCAGGAGGCAACGAGACGAGGACGCGGCCCTGCCTCGTCAAGGACATTTCCTAACACTGTGGGATCTGGAGTGTGAATTCACTGAGGAAGTCTGGCTGCATCCGCTGGGTGGAGAGGACACGTGGAAGCATTAGGACGCGTTGCCACATCTACAGATTAAACTGCAGTGCTACAGAAAATCTGTCTTTTCAGATTTTCAGATTTTTTCTTTTCCCAAAAATGACAAAAAGTCTTTTATATGTGTTACGAACGAGACGAACCTACGTTCGCACCGTTCGTATAATATTTTTTCTTGTGTGTGTGTGTGTCTGTTGTTTTTCTCCCCAGCCAGAATTCCATCACGCAGCGCCTCAGAGATGACCCTCGATAGCGAGAGGGGTCTGGTGACCGTCTTGTGGTGGCCAAGGGACAAGGTGAGGCCTGTGGTAAAAAGGCCTGTGGGGAGACTCTCCCATGATCCTGGCGACGATCCTGGCGGCCAGTTGGATCGTGCTGACACAAGACTAGCAGGGAGGTGCCGTTGGTATGGTCGGGTTACGTCAAAGTTCACGACTCCGGTTTCCAAGGACCCCACAGTCAAGACGAGGGTCGTGCCAGCCAGGATGAAGGGGGCGTGGCCCAACTGAAGTGATGGGCGTGACAGGAAGGAGCCAGCCAATCCGAATTGACTCTGTATAGGACACACCGCCCATAAAACCCTCGGGCAGTGACCCGGGAGCCGATTCCTTCAACCTCAGCCATCTCGAGAGGGTCCCCTCTGTCAGCGAAGCTGGGCCGCCACGCGCCACAAACCACAACCACTCCCGGAGCCGAGTCCTGCCACATTACGGCTGTACCATTATTGCTTATTGTTAATTGAGCGTTACTGTGTACTGCAACGTGTCTTTAGAATTGTCACCGTGTTAGAGTAGTATGTTTTTGTATTTGAATCTTTGTAAAGGAAGAGACCTCCTTGGTTTGAAATCTTACCTGGATATTAAAGTAACGTAGATATTTGAGCCCGAGTGATGTGTTACTTTTCTTGTATTGTGAATCTATTTCTTGTAAACTAAGTGATTTTAATCCTGGTGTTTAATTTCATTCCTTAAGTCTAGAGTGACGTTATCCGTGTACAGAACACATGCAACAGACAACACTCACTGTGGAAATCCACTTTCCTCAACGTTAGCCCAGGATGTTTTCCCTCTAATGCAACATTTGAAGTCTCTCTCATGACCTTCTGGCGAACAAAAAATCTGACAGTTCATGAAAAAAGACTTTTTCTAAACAGTTGGCGAATCTTGCCATATACTGTGTGTGAAACACTTCTATATGGTCTCAGGTGCATTACTTCCTGAATTATTCATTGATGAATTTCTTGGTTAAACCCTCTGAAAAATGTATCATATAACACTTAGCATAACCATGTAGTTAAAGTTTCTGATAAAATTAATTTTTTAACAAAATACTGTACATATCATACAGCCTTCGCTGCAGATGGTGCCAACGACAGTGTTTAGAGATAATAATTAACTTTAATCATTTCTGAAGAAAGATATTCCTCAAGTATCTATAATGACATGCATCTCTCAACCCTCTGCCTTGTGTCAGTCATTTGAAAGATTCAGTTTCACTCAGATACCACACACACCTTCCCGTCAACAGCTAACTTTTACGTAGTCTCCACTATATACGAGACGCTGAAGAGGTTCAACGTTCACCAGTGCCAAGCCTCGTAAGCTGTTGCATTCATCTCAAGCAAGATGGATGTCATTTTATATAGCGGTGTCTAGACGGCTGGATCGATGTAACACAATAAACCTGTGCCTTACTACTGTTGTGTTGGGTGACAGACTTGTAACTTCTCAAGGGGCACTACATGACTGGACACTTCAGGATCTAAGTTTTACTTAATGTTTCTTGACTACTTCTTGCCCATCTTAACAATCAGAGTAATTATATGCACTCTGAGTCCACTAAGTTCAGCTGCTGTGGCTCCACTTCTGGAATGTTACGTGAAAAAATACCTTAAAATAACTAAGATGAGAGTAACAATAAAGTAATGAAGGAGATATATCCAAGAATAAGAGAAGAAATGAACCTTATAAGTTCTCCATGATAAAGATTTAAAACACTTTAGAATAACCCTCTTGAAATCTCATACTCAAAGTCATTCTCAAATTAACAAAAGAAATCAGTTCTGATTCCTAAGTTCGAGAGCCTTTGAAAGCCTTTCTAGTAATGTGATGTCTCTATCCAGGGTCATGTGGCTGATCCAGTCCTGGACGTAACTGACACTGAATGAGGTTGCCGAGAGAAAATCTGGAGATACTTCAAAAGGATTCCAAAACAAGACTAGAATTTTAATACAATAATCAAAGCTGGGCATTTGGATGATGTGCAGCTGTCTCCAAATTTCCCCATATTCATGCAAACCCCAATATGTCTACCTCACTCCAGAGATACAGCCGAGAGAGTTATCTTAGGTATTGATACAAAGAAAACTAAATCTATAAACAGTTCGTTAACAGATTTTACAGGTCTGTTTCAGCTGTGGCACGGGAGGAGGCAGAGATGGAAGAGGCAGGAGCAGGGGTGATAGGTGTCATATTGGCTGAGTTGGTGTCACATGTGGTGGTAAAAGTGGTGCCAGATATGGAGGCAAATGGGTGGCCGAGACGGTAAAAAGATTTGCTGGCCAGGGGCGGGTTGTGAGGGCTGCAGAGCGGGTGGCAGCACATTTTTCATAACGGGATTAAGGTCAACTTTAACTAAGAGCAAGGCACCGCCTCCCACACAGGCTCCACAGAGGGTGTACCCTGGCATAACGTATTCGGCGGCAGTAAAATGAAAATAAAATCCAGCCAGACAAACAAAGGGAAATTCAGAAACAAAGATGTATGGACAAATGCTTCTGTATGGTCCATCCATATTTCGTTAGTTACTCGAACAAATATACAGACAAAAAAGGCTACCTATTAGAGCTATCTTTTCATACTGGGTTAAAGTAATCTTTACCTAAATATGCACAAAGTTCATGCTGACAATTCCATCATTGTTATCAGCAGTGACAAAAGCTCTCCAGACCAAATCGCCCTCCAAACACCCTGAGCAGCCCACAGAACTGGCTGGACCACCATCAACAATATCGCCATCAATCATACAAAGACCGTAATTATACACGTCAGCCTCACTTCCAACCACGTCTCACCCCGTACCGTCTCACCACACCCCAACCTCCTCCAGGATGCTGAATCCTCGATGTTACTCTGGACAACACCTTGAGCTGCAGTGAACGCCCCGCGCCATCATCAAATCCTCCAGCTATCGTCTCTAAGTCGTCGACGAACTCAAGACACTCGGCCTCCCTGCGCCCGATTTCAAGAGCATGTACACAACTTTTCTTCCTCCCGAACTCACCTCCCTCCATACCCGAAGAAGAAGCATAAAGGAAATCCACATTCCCACTCACACCACTAGGGGGGAGGCGCTGAATTTATGGCCCTTTCCTATACTGTCCAACCTTCACCTAGAGCCAATCCCAGCATTCGAATGCGACATCTCGCCACCGTCATCTCCTGCAACCTGAGATCCCTGGTGCCCCAGTTGCAACTTGGCATCACACCGCATCGCAGCCTTACGATCTCATACAGACCCCTGCAGGGACAACGCTTTGCTATCCTTTCCACCTCTGTTCTCAGGACGCCACTACCGATCAGCGACTGACGGACCACCAGGTCTCCTGTTGTCCGTCCTTCCCACATACTGGCATTGTCAGTGTTCAGTACAATGTACAGCAACCTCAGTTTCTATACTCGCCCCAGCTCAATGTTGTGTAATTTTTTTTTCTTTGTATTTTCAGACTTTGGCTCCAGTCACTTCAACAGTTGTTTTTATCATTATTATCATTATCATTATCCTTATTATTGAGAATAATGGGGAAAGAATACGGCCCACATATTCCCTGCGTATCGTAGAAGGAGACAAAGAGGGGCGGAAGCGGGGAGCTGGAAATCTTCCCTTCCTGTATTATAACATTGTAAAAGTAGCAACAGACTAAGGATCACTCGCGTGCTCCAACAGTTCGCTCACCTTAGCAGGTAAAAGCGAACAGGTATAAAAAATATTATCAATCCTATTATATACACACACACATACCCGTCTTCCAGTACAAATACGTGGAGCGTCGCGCATCCCATTTGAATATATTAGAATATGTAGAAACGAGAGTGTCAGCGATCCAGGCTGCTACCAGGCCAGTGCTGGCCAACCTAACAGGTCTTCCTGTTGACCACGCCAGAACCATGAAGAAAGACCTCAGTGTCAGCATGGCTGACTCCCATGACAATGAAGGATGATCCTAGTGTCAGTTGTGTTGATTTTCTAATTTTCTCAATTCGGTCGTCACTTCTCTGTATACCTTCTGAAAATCCTTTACGACACTGAGAGACTGTGGCAACGCTGCGAGATGGTATTTTTCTTGCTTTCTGGTTGACTTATCGGCTGGTTCCTTCCTGTAGAGGAAGTGTACATCAGCAGCGTCTAAACTGTGGAATGAACCTCTTACGGGAGGCGGGTGCGGGATGGAGACTGGCCACGGAGCAGAACGCATCGGTATATTGCTAATGGCATTCGCGAGGTCCTCTGCCGCCCGCCTCCAGGGGCAATGACTGTGAGGGGGTTCGGTCCGGACGCCCGGCCGTCACCCATGGTCTTCACCGGCTCATCCAGCGAGGACCATCCAGCTGGCGGCTTTCAGTGGTGCACAAGTCTTATAGCGTCCTCAGTGTGTCTTCCCCCGTTTGTAGGTGGGCAGGACCCTGACACAACAGGTAAGTGGGCAATCCGCTCTCTCGCGAGGGGCGTCAGTCCCGCCATCATCTATATCATGACCCAAGACCTAATGACCAAGCTGATCTGGCGCACACACACACACACACACACACACACATTGATTTTAGACTAATCTATGATTCGTTAATTTCTATCATTACTTCCCACTTCTGTAATGACTGTATATTTTCAGTCGAATGGCTGCCTAAATTCAATAAACCGATCATTACTTTATTTATTCACTTACTAACACACACACACACACAGTGGTGTAGCGGTTAGCGTTGCTGTCCGTGAGTGAGCAAGGGCCAGCCTGGGGCCGGACCCACATGGGTTACAAACCTGGATGGGAAAGGCGGCCTACATCCAACCCAGGTGTTCATCCTACCCCTTGGGGCTAGACAATTACTGAATACCTGGTGTGTGTGTGTGTGTGTGTGTGTACTCAGGAATAAAAAAATGGTACAGGACACATATACAAGGTTAAGAGACGGGGCAACATAGGTGTAAAACTCTCTCCCCGTAACAGAGGAATAGTAATCGAACACACACACACACACAGCCGCCGCCCCACCACACCAGAGTGGAGCGGTTCACCGTGCAGGCTGACACAGCGCAAGCCGGGCCGGCCCACCTGCACTGTGTGGGCTGGGACACAGGCGCCACACCTGACACTGCAACTTTATCCTGCCCATATTAATTCATACCCCCCTCCCCTAACCCTCCACCTTCTCCCTCCCTCCTCACTATCCACACTTTTTTCCCGCAGTACAGACAGGCCAGGCGGGGCTGGGCTGTGATGGCCGGGCTGAAGACACACACACACACACACACACACACCTGTAGGGGTGACTAGCACACCTGCACCCTGGCACCACACCCGCCCGCCACACCTGCTGCACCACACCAGCACTTGCTGAGAGACTACACCTGTTCATATCCACACCACACTCTCATGCCACACACCAATACACCAGTGGGTCTGCTAACACCACAGTGACTGAACACCAGTATATCTGCAACACTAGTATGATTGTAACACCATTATCAATGCAACACCAAGATGACTATCACCATTATGTCTACAACACTATTTTGACTGCAATACAAATATGGGTCTGGTGCTGGTGACCTCACCTGACGCTGTGGTCTGTGTCTGCTGCTGGTGACCTCACTAGAGGCCGTGGTCTGGGTCTGGTGCTGGTGACCTCATCTGAGGCCGTGGTCTGGGTCTGGTGCTGGTGACCTCACCAGACGCCGTGGTCTGGGTCTGGGTCTGATGACCTCACCAGAGGCCGTGGTCTGGGTCTGGTGCTGGTAACCTCACCAGAGGAAGTTGTCTGGGTCTGGTGCTGGTGACCTCACCAGAGGCTGTGGTCTGTGTCTGCTGCTGGTGACCTCACCAGAGGCCGTGGTCTGGGTCTGGGTCTGGTGACCTCACCAGAGGCCGTGGTCTGGGTCTGGTGCTGGTGACCTCATCAGAGGCCGTGGTCCGGGGTCTGGTGCTGGTGACCTCACCAGAGGCCGAGGTCTGGGTCTGGTGCTGGTGACTTCACCAGAGGCCGTGGTCTGGGTCTGGTGCTGGTGACCTCACCAGAGGTCGTGATCTGGGTCTGCTGCTGGTGACTTCACCAGAGGCTGTGGTCTAGGTCTGCTGCTGGTGACATCACCAGAGGCAGTGGTCTGGGTCTGGTGCTTGTGACCTCACCAGAGGCCATGGTCTGGGTCTGGTGCTGGTGACCTCACCAGAGTCCGTGGTCTGGGTCTGAGTCTGGTGACCTCACCAGAGGCCGTGGTCTGGGTATGGTGCTGGTGACCTCACCAGAGGCCGTGGTCTGGGTCTCGTGCTGGTGATCTCACCACAGGCCGTGGTCTGGGTCTAGTGCTGGTGATCTCACCACAGGCCGTGGTCTGGGTCTGCTGCTGGTGACCTGACCAGAGGCCCTGGTCTGGGTCTGCTGCTGGTGACCTCACCAGAGGCCCTGGTCTGGGTCTGCTGCTGGTGACCTCACCAGAAGCCGTGGTCTGGGTCTGGGTCTGGTGACCTCACCAGAGTCCGTGGTCTGAGTCTGGGTCTGGTGACCTCACCACAGGCCGTGGTCTGGGTCTGGTGCTGGTGACCCCACCAGAGGCTGTGGTCTGGGTCTGCTGCTGGTGACCTCACCACAGGCCGTGGTCTGAGTCTGGGTCTGGTGACCTCACCAGAGGCCGTGGTCTGGGTCTGGGTCTGGTGACCTCACCAGAGGCCGTGGTCTGGGTCTGGTGCTGGTGACCCCACCAGAGGCTGTGGTCTGGGTCTGCTGCTGGTGACCTCACCAGAGGCCGTGGTCTGGGTCTGGGTCTGGTGACCTCACCAGAGGTCGTGGTCTGGATCTGCTGCTGGTGACCTGACCAGAGGCTGTGATCTGGGTCTGGTGACCTAACCAGAGGCCGTGGTCTGGGTCTGGTGCTGGTGACCTGACCAGAGGCTGTGGTCTGGGTCTGGTGACCTCACCTTGAATGTGAAACATCCATGTCTGGAGAGAGTGTGTTGCTGCTGCTTTGTTGAGTTGACTCCTGTTGTGTTGGTGATAATGAGTCTTTTGTTGCGCTGGTGTTGGTGGTGTTGTGTTACGTTCCACCAGCAACCCCCCCCCCACCAAGCCTCCACCTGCACACACCTCTTATCATTATTCAAATCAGTCAGCTTCAACGTTCATCAACCCTGACAACAGACCATTAGGCCAGTGTTATTCACTGATTTTTGAAAGGGAGCCACTTAAGCAAAACGCATTCACTTCGAGAGCCGCACCAACTCACATACGTATACTTATGAATATCTTTCTTTTTCAACCTGGTATTCCCAATCACCAGTCTTTTTTCAGCGCACAAATCCACGAGCTTTTCACTAACTGCACTCACAATACTGAATACCCCATGTGCACCAATTATACCCTCAATTGCCACATTATTCACCTTCGCATTCAAATCACCCATCACTAGTACCCGGTCTCGTGCACCAAAACTGCTGACACACTCACTTAGCTGCTCCCGAAACCCATGCCTCTCAAGATCTTTCTTCTCATGACCAGGTACATAAGCACCATCTCTCACCCATCTCTCACCATCCACTTTCAGTTTTACCCACATCAATGTAGAATTTACTTCTTTACACTCTATCACACACTCCCACAACTCCTGCTTCAGGAGTAGTGCTAGTCCTTCCTTAGCGCTTGTCCTCTCACCAACCCCCGACTTTACTCTTAAGATGTTTCCAAACCATTCTTTGACTGAGACTTTGCCTTTCATCTCACCTCATGAAAATATGTATATTACATAAAAATTATTATTATTATTATTATTATTATTATTATTATTATTATTATTATCATTATTATTATTATTATTATCATTATTATTATTATTACCATTATTATTTTCTGAGAGCCGCAAACAGAGTGCTCGCGAACCGCATAATGAATACCATTGTACTACACTGTGGCTACGACCCTTTCCTGCTTCAGGTGCACCCCTGATATTATGGCTAATAATTCTAAGAAAGGAAGAAATACTTATAGAAATAGGAAATAATTCATATACAGATACATAAAAGAGAGAGAGATTGTCTGTCGTGCGAGAGTTTGAAAGTTGTAATCACCCCGACCCGTCCCTCAACTGCGGTAAGTAGGTTCAGGCAGTACCCTCCTGCAACCTCGGCAAGCTGCTGCGTCACATGATTACTATGTGGCCCACAGCAACTCAAGGGAGGGCCGTTTTGATACCTGCTTCTTTCCCTACTTCTCGAAGCTCTGGAACTCTCTACCTTCTCATGTCTTTCCCAATAACTGTGACCTTGCACATTTCAAAAGACAGGTCTTTCACTTCCCCCATTATGAGTAAATACTTTCCCTTGCCTTTTCTTCCCCCCCCCCCCCTCCTCCTCATAATACTCTATATATTCCAATTTAGACCCGGCCTCGATGTGGGCTTTTCTCTGTGATTGGAGCCTTCAACGCAGAAAGAGAAAAAACTTCCGAAGACACGCCCCAGACGTCCACGAACCATGCCTCTGGCACCAGAGTCCGGCTGTATGAGGGCGCGGCCCACAGGCCTCCCTTCCCCCGCAACCTGAATGGCCAGGTACTTATGGTAAATATTTGTCCCGTGAGTTCTTAAGGACCCCCACTGGACCGTCCATAATGTCCCTATAACTGGCCACTGGAGTCGGAAAATATTCAGGTCTGGATGTTTACACTGTTTTCCATTGTTCTGCCATAGCCTGTTCGAAAGGCCTACCGTTCGTTCCCCTCAGCGCTGACAACAACAACTACGGTCGAAAGTTTTACGTTGCTTTCTCCCGTAATCACAAGTCTGCTGCACTCTCCGGAGGACCTTCTGCGGTCAAGTTCTCAAGTAAGCCCTTCCAGCAGTTCGCCACCCAGCGGCCGACTCCCACTGTACTGCAGTTTACAGGTTATGTACTGCCAACGTATGTGAGGCTTCATCAAGTGTGGTGGTTCCCGGTGCAGTGTGGTGGCTCAACGGCTAAGCTGATTTGTTCTTCAATCAAGTTAGAATGTTAGGAAAGTGTACCTGATGATGTGACGATACAACATGTTAAGCCATTACGTTGTTTCGTCTCCATTTGGTGTGGTGGGGTCACTTCTCTTGAAAGCATTACTTCTACTATATGGGCTTCCAAGATCAACTCAAAATTTTGAGTTCCTTATTTGTTTTGCTTCTGATGTTTTAGAGAGGAGTTCAGATTGACGACTGTTAGCCTTGTTGACTAAATATCTAATTATTTCACTGAAAGTTTAGTTGTTATTAGCAAACCCTGGACGACGATTCATTCCAGTTGCCACACATATCCCTTCTGTCTTGCCATTCCTGTACAGGGAGGCTGTAGTGTGGTGTCCAGACGTTACTGGGGTGTGATCTCTCTCGTCAGTTCCCGTGGAAGCTGTATACATAGCGTGAGTGAGTCCCTCAGTAACTCAGTCTTGACCAATAGTGCGTTATGAGTGCCAGATCAAAGTCTCCGGATGTTATCAATATAAAGGATGTTACAAGGCTTATGGAGGAGCCGCTGGGGAGCTGGCCAAGGGTTCTCTATGATGTCTCTTTCTTGCTATCTTTATTGTTTTTGCCGAGTCCCTGGACTCCCGCCCACCAATAGCATCCCAGGTGTTAGTCACTACATTCACAGCCGCTTATCTTCGTTTTTCACTGACTGGTGCATTCATGATGGGAAAGACTGTGTGTCTGTCTATCTGGTCTTGTTGCTGTATTGTGTGTGTGGGTCTTGATGTCTAACATCTCGGGGTCTGTATCACGCGGTGGGCCGGACACTGCAGACCATTGTATTCAACTTCCAGAACACAGGCCATGAGGAGACATAATCAGGGCCGGCCATACACCACCCAACAACAGCATTAGAGGTACTGGCAGAACAAGGCAACTACCCTAACAAGGTAGTTACCGTAGATGGACACTGGCTTCCTGTGGATGATCCCACCAGCTGTGTCCGCCGCTCTGCCAACAGAGGTATCCAGCGGACACAAAGATGAACGTGACAGCAAGATGGCTGGTAAGAGAGAGAGACTTGAGAACTGAAAAGGAAAACAAAAAGTTATAAGTCTATCTACATAGGTTACTGTGACGAAACTTATGCCGAGAGCAATGTGCAAATCACAAGATTATACATGATCTAAAAATGAAAAGAAAAATACTACTTTCGTAAATCTTAACAAAATATTTCGATTTTTACTGAAATAAAAGTCTATAATGAACATCAGCCAGCAGGTGTTAGCACGTGGCAGGTGGAGGGTGACACAACCCCTCCCCACCCCCTACCCCCTCCCCAGGGGTTGTGGCAACAGTAACAGCGACTGGAGAAATATCATCAGAAAATGTTGCAAGATGCTCGTCATTCCAGAATGAGTCATGCAATACACCGGTGTCACCACGGGTTCTGAACTTACTATGAGAAAAAGATCGTAACTGATTATAGCCAGATAATAGCGAGTCACAATTCCTAGAATCGACATGAATGCAAAAACGAAAATTACGAAAATTTCTTAAAAATTAAATCCATCTTACATGCATAGGTGGGAGAACAGTTCAGCGTTTACATTAAACATTACACAAAATATCACGTCTGTTGTGGTTTTATGATTCCATAATTTCCAAAGAATATAAAAGAATAATTTTCTTGATTATATTCGAGTGAAAGGAGAGGCAGATGCTGACGATAACAGTCATTTTCATTGTAACATAAACCGTATTCAGTGCACTGGTGATAGCCCGCCTTGCGTTGTAGTGGTGGTTATAACCCCTGATTGTAGTGATGATAACTTTGTTGTACTGGAGACACTCCGGAACATAAACTGGCAAACAAAAACGCTGACGACCATTGCTGAGCGTCAGCAAAAATAAGAAACACACCGGGAACGGTTGAAATCACTGAGTCTGTACTCTGGGCAGCACACGGGAAAGGCTCATCGCCATTTACACTCGGAAAATCCTAAAAGTCAACCTGCACGCAAAACTGCTCCCCTATCAGCACGACAGGCATGGAAAACGGCACAACATTACCACTGTCATCAGACGGCGCCTTAAACCTGCCCAACTCTCATTTTCTGAACTTAATCACTATGAGCTACAGACACTTTTGAACTTATGAACATAACCATCGGCAAATCCAGATATTTATAAAATGATTAATTAAGCCTAAAGAGTTCCATGCACTTTTGTACTTTTAAACTTAAACCTCGTGAGTTCTAGACACTTCTGAACTTAAAACTCGAGAAGTTGTATACACATCTGAACTTTTGAACTTCAACACCAGAAGTTGTAGAGACTTCTGAACTTCTGCACACCAAACACCAAGACTTAGATACACTTCTCATCTTCTGAACACGACCACCAAACTCGGGGAAATAAAAGTCAGGAAGAGCAATTAGCTCAACGTTAAAATCGTTTAAAGTCCTGACTCAGCAGACCTGAGGTCCAGCCGGGGACACCGGCTGACAAGCTAATCTGCCCAGGACCGACCCGTGCGCCCCAGACACGTCGGGAGGCATCACTGCTGCTAACTCGTCAAGACAGGAAACATGGCAAACACGATTGCTGTCATGACTTTGAAATATAAACCTGTACACACAACACTCTGAAGAACTGGCTAAACTGATGAACAAATACACACACACACACACACACACACGCACGCACATAAACACACACACACACGCACACACACACACAAACACACACACACACACACACACACA
>JAYMFT010396635.1:0-19254 GCA_038088735.1 Panulirus argus
ATGTGTGTGTGTGTGTGTATTTATATACCGAACTACATCTGTAAGAGATTACACCGCGAGTGAAGAGATACCTTTGGCGAGGCTGTGTAACTGGGAGTACAGTCTCGCCAAAGAACGGCTCACTCCAAAGGAGGCAGCGAAGCCTTGAGCTGCAGGACTCTTCAAACAAAAAGAGGTCCTGGGATGCACCAGAACTCTTTCATAGAAATTAGTCCTGGGGTAATTATGAATAGATAAATATTTATATATGTGTTTATGTGTGTGTGTGTGTGTGTGATTACTATTTGTGTTGCATATTTGTGTCTCGTGGAGAGAGTTTTACATTGATGTTGCCCCGTCTCTTAACTTTATATTCATGTACAGTGGCTTCACCCCAATGTGTGAATACGCACACACACACATACACACACATCCCAGACTAAGCCAGGTATCCAATTATCGGGGTGGGTAAACTTCTGAGATTGTCTGTGGGTCGAGTGCCGCACCCAGGATTCGAATTCATACGGACCTGACCCAGGACGAACCATTTGTGTGTGTGTGTGTGTAAACAAACATTCCTAATCTGACAGCAGTGAGTCAGTAGCAGGGATGACTGTGAGGTGGACGCAGCCAGCACTGATGATTCTGGTGTTGCTACCGCAGCCGTGGTTGGAAGCAACAAGCGGCCCTCACAGCCTCGCTCAGCAGGACCAGGGGAGGCGTGGAGGGGGTCCAACCTCTCCTACAGATACCGGAGGAAGGAGTCACTGGCACTATGCAACCCTCCCTCCGCATTATGCAGTGGGGACTACTTTGTCGTGGTGATGGATGCCTCGTAAACCTGACTCGTCCACGTTATCTTTTTAGATTTTTTCGTCTTGTTTGCTGATCTTATCTCGTATGAAGTAGTTCTCCAGCTACAGTTTGAGGAACATGTGTCATCTTTGGGCGCGATTTGCTGCATTTTGAAAGAAAAAAAGATACACAAATTATTTTATTTAGGTTTATCTTTAATGCAGGGTAAGGGAAGATGCATTGTATTTATTTGATATGATTTTGCTTCTGTTTGGACAAAATATACCATATGACATGAAGGACAGCAGCAGATAATCGAGAAAGATGCGTCAACATTAAGGGTAGCCAGAGTTGAGCGTCCCCTCTTACAACCCTGGTGTCGGCTGACCACCGTATCCCGTGTTGAGCGCTTCACATTAAACCCCGAGTGCTGGCTGACCTACCCACCCACCCACCCCAATACCTCGCGTCGAGTGCTTCTGCCTCAGGATCCACCTCAGGAGCTGTGGCTATGGAGGCCACCTTGGTGAGACTCGTTAGATGATATGTGGAGGATAGACTGTTGTGGAGGTGACGGTCAACGCTTCAAGGTGATCTCCTGCCGCACCCAGCTACTTGCTCGCCTCACCACCCAGCCACCCGCCTCGCCACCCATCCGCCCACCTTCTGCCCCGTGCCTGAAGGGCCCGCCCACGGCCACGCGTACCGTAGCTCTCGGCTCTTGCACTCCTTCTCGCTCATCACTGGTCGGGCCACCCACCTTGCCGCCCCAATACTGCTCCCGAGATCCACCCACCGCTGAGAGGGGCGTCCTGCCACCGGTAACGATTCCTTGAAGAAGGTCTTGGGGGAGCCGTAGGATATTATGGCTTGGTTGACGCGGTGCTCCGTGATCCTAACATGCATGGTAAGTCTCCACTGGATCTTGTTTATGGTTCTTGTATATGTATGTCATACAGTTATATCGCCTTGTATACCCAGCATGTTACTGGACTCGACCTACGAGCAAGAAGTCGCCTTTGTTGAGACTGTATCATCGTCGGTAGACGGAAAGGAGTACAGGCTCGTTAAGGACCTTCATTGCTCCAAACGAGTCCATCATTCCCGTCAAAGTTGTAGGAACCCTCATAAAGGAGTCCTGGGGCCTATGTAATGATAGTAGGAATATTCATCTCATATGTATCCTAACATTTCGAAGGTATAAATCCCAAATCTAATTAATCTTAGAAACACCTGTAAGTTAAATTCTCAAGCCAACACCTAGTATGGTGGGTACATATCAATGGCATGTACATTAAGAAGAGAACATTGGCATTGTGTTCCATCCGAGTGTTATCTGCTTAGTGTCTCTGGTGGCATACGCGGGAAGCTCAGGTTGGATGAGAGTGAGTGAGAGAGATTTCATGCAATGTCTTTATAACTAATCTTAAACACACTGAGATTTGTTGTTGTTATTTGACCGGCCGGGTCTGTGCTTGGCATGGTTTCCCCGCTACAATGACGGCTGCTCTATAGGCACCTAGAGAGAGAGAGAGAGAGAGAGAGAGAAAGAGAGAGAGAGAGAGAGAGAGAGAGAGAGAGAGAGAGAGAACATCAGAATTTAGTCTAGAAAACATGGAATAAGAACAAGCAGAAGGGTATGCGACCCCCTTGCGTCACGCCCCGTCCAAGTGCCCAGTGTACCATAGAAGGCCGAGCAACTCCGCCTTATATGTAAATATCCGAGAGAAGTCAAGCCAGTCTTGGTTGGGCCTAAATACCTCAAGGACGCAACGATGTACATGATTCTGTTTTTCCTTCATTTTGTGTTTCTTTTTCTCTTGCCTCTCTCCCTTCTTCCACTTCTGTCCCTCCCGTACCCCTGGCTGGGAGACCGCAACCCTGTTACTATCAACAGACTGTGGCATAAACAAACGTACGTGACTTCAGCACTCGACCCTGGCATCACGCAGGTTTGAGGCCCGCACGGTGAGGGATTTGCTGGGCATCGAGGGGGTGGGTGGGTAGTGTCATACTCATACTGGTGGTTTTCAAACGTTACTAGGCTGAAGCAGCGAGTGTGAGATCAGCAAGACTGCCTTAAAACAAATGGAATGGAATAAACCTTTTCGTGAAAACAAATCCCATTGCTCAGGACCAAAGAGGAAACATTTCTACATACGAAAGTAATACACTAAGAAACTAGGCTCTGGGAGGCCTGTAGTCTTACCACTGTAGAATTCTCTTTAAAGACAAGAAACTCTGTCAGGAAGATCTACAAAGATTACCCTGACGTACAGAATACCTTCACTATATGACTGACACCCTAGCTGTCAGTGATAGCCTGTGCAAGTTGTCCTTCTCTCACGTTCGTCTAATCAGCTGCACAAAGTCTGGTCCTCAGTACTTATTTGAGGGTCCGCCTGCGGTCCAGCTGATTATAGTTTAATCCTCGCACAAATCCTCTTTAGCATGCGGCGGCGGCGGTGGAGTCTTTTAGGTGAGGGATACGAGGGAAGGGGTGAGTGCACCGAGATGCCATTTCTGTAAATAGGATCCCAGAGGTATGAGATGGGTCGTAACTCATAGTGAAGTAGCGGACGATCACGCTGCGTTACACACAAACAGGGACAGTTAACAGGGGGAGGAGAAGCAACAACAAAAACATACCGTTGGTTCTGGGGATATAGTAACGCACACAATTGTTTAAAGCCAACAAGCACAATGCGGGCGTAACTAATAAACACAACGGGTCCGTCGACGAGGACGCTGGACGCACCAACAACACACTAGGGGAGACGACGACACACACTTCTGGTAGGGACCACAAGATATGGGCGTTGCTCAAGGGTCAGACACTTGGGGTCATAGTATTAAAGTATGTGGGTGGCGAGGAGGGTCGACCAGGCAAAGGGGGTGGGGGGGAACACATGGCAACCAGTGCAGCTCATGTTACTGTGTCCTGTCCTCGCTGTATCTCCTGGAGAGAGAGAGAGAGAGAGAGAGAGAGAGACATTCAGCATAGCGCTCCCCGTCAGGCACACGGGGCTATAAGGGTCTCGGAGATAACTCCTGAAGAGGGAGGCATATATGAGCGCACCGCCCGTGCCCAGCCCTGGGGGGCGGGCGGCGGCGTGGGGCAGCCCTTGGGCCCGACTGTCACGGTGATAAGGTCATCAACAGACGCGGCTCAACACGTGGCTGTGCTTGCTTGCCCGCTTGATCCACACCAGGACCAGCATAAGTAATGTTCCGTCCGTGTCTCTCTCGTGGGCGTAATGATCTATGTGATTTTGTGTATTACGGGAAGAGAGGTTTACACTCGTGTTGCCCAGTCTGTTAACCACGTTTTCATGTATCATGTCTCTACTCCTGTATATTCACACACACACACACACACACACACACACACAAGCCTAAGCGATGTACCCATCTATCAACCAGCCCTATGGGGAGGATGAACACCTGGGTTGGGTGTAACCCATCTGCTTCGGTTAAGATTCGAACCCATGTGTGATAAGTCGTGATCAGTAACGCTAATCACTACATCTCTTGTGTGTGTGTGTGCGTGTGTGTAGAAGCCTTGGCTGTACTGACTGTGTATGGCGACCCTTGAGCGTAGCGAACAACGGTGTGATGTCTACGGGTGTGGTGACCTGAGTTCGCTGATCTCTGAGCTGATGATACTAAGAATGTTGACCTGGAGTGTTGTGACCCTGGGTACAGAGACCCTGACTGTGGTGAACTTTAACGTGGCAGGCAGCGTGGCGGATCTTGAGTATGGTGATCCTGAAGGTGGTAAATGAACGGGTTGTTTGTGACGTGAACACCGAGCTGGACCTTCGTGTTTATGACGTTCCCAGCGTATAATTACCAATTTGTAACGTTTGACACTGTGGCGGACGTGGTGTATGTGAGGTGCACACTGTGGTGGACGTGGAGTGTGTGAGGTACGCACCGCGGCCATAGCAGTGTCATGTGATGCCGCCAGGGTACATTCTATCACCCTCGCCCCAACATTAATAAACACAATCATAGCGGGTACTGCTCAGCCTGCCCTGCCTGCCTGGCCCTCTGTCCTGTCTCGCCTTTGTCAGGAGGACTCTCAGGGTTTTGCTCTGTCGCACTTCTTTTTTTATTTTTTGTCTCATAGCACGTAGTGCTTGGCAGCCTCTTCTTTGTGCTTGCTTTGGTATATATATCACATGAACTAACAGCCGTGACTC
This sequence comes from Panulirus argus, assembly GCA_038088735.1. Lineage (NCBI taxonomy): Eukaryota > Metazoa > Arthropoda > Malacostraca > Decapoda > Palinuridae > Panulirus > Panulirus argus. Next base: position 4,980 of record JAYMFT010396635.1, read on the forward strand.
GTTTTTTGTGGCTTGTTAGTCAATCTAAATAATTTTCTGACTTTTTAGTCAATCTAAGCAATTCTCTGGCCCTTTTAGCTCGGCGAAATTTGTGGTTTCTAAGTCACTTTGTGCAATTTCATGGCTTCTTAAGTCAGTTTAAGCGACGTCAGCAGCGTCTATGATGCCTTCTGCATGTGCTTTGTTGATGGGAATTATTGCATTAGTCGAAGTTTGATCCCAAGTATTCTGGACACTGGATTCGTCAGAGTGTCATCTACATAAACCACATCAGGTACAGTTCTACACGTTACTATCTTATTCCCAACGTCGCGACGTGTTATGGACCTGAAGTAAATGTAATGCCCAACACCACCACCTCCACACCTCTACAATATGGCAAGACTGTCGACTCCCTGTTCGCACAGGACTCGCTTAGCTTATAAAGAAAATTCACCGGGACTGTATTTCCATTCCTCGGAGGTGTTGCGAATAATGCTACTGCGATGTAATCCTCTCACCAGGGTTCGATCCACGGTGCGGGAAGACGGCGCGCAGCCCACACAGCTGCTCATCCTTCCCTTGGTTGGTTGGTGAATATATACCACCATCTTGGGCTGGGGTAAAGCACTACGGGTGTGACAGACCTGGTCAGCCTACAGCTTTTATAACTGTCCGAAATACCCGAGGGGCAATGTCTGCATATATAACCCCCACTGGCAGATCTAATGAACCTACCAAGTGATGGAGCTTTTATTTGTGTTCTCAGCGGGCTAAGAAGTTTACCTTAAGGCTGTTTCATAGGAAAGCCAGTATATGTCTGGCCAGCAATATTTGCATCCAGTCTGTAGGTTTGCCCACTGATAATTGTCTTTATCTTCAGTATCACCTCACAGCATCATAAAATGACAAATAAGATCATTTTTCTTATTGAGTTACAAACGTAAATCCTTCATGAATCACGAATTCTGGGTTACCAATTAGCGTGGCGTCTGGCCAGAGTCTGGGATGTGAGGGCCGCTCGATTGGTCAACGTCCAGACACAATGAGCGCCTATGTCGGCACTTTCAGTGGCCTCTCATCACGTCGACCTTAATCACCAACTCGCGTTTCGTCGGCCACATTTGCCAAACTGTACAATTGCTTCATCTTAGCTTGGAGACCGAGGACTGTCCTAATACGTACATACATAGACCGATCTCATCACAGGGGACGAGGCGAATCTGCAACCGAATGAAATACAAGATCCTTAGTCTGAAGCAATTCTAGTGTCATGTTACCACTCTGCTTGTGTATATAAACGTAAGGGAGTGAGGAGGTTAGTGACAAAGCCCCGGTCTGCACTAGGAGACGTCCTGAAGCAGTGAATGGAAGCGTTCATAGCTGTAGATACATGACAGTATAATGGCGGCTGTTTCTTACAGATTTCATTTTTTTCCTGTGTCTTTGCTTTCCCAACTAGAGCAAGGGTGTGTGGCCTGACATTGTAGGCCGATGTTTGATGTTAAGATAAGCTGATGATACAGTTACATGTTTAGTCTACATGCCATATGGCGACAACATGTCAGTCACCACCACAGTCACCACTACATCAACCATTGCCACACAGTTAACAACAGGCGCCAACCGTTAACCAAATCCCAGCCTTTCGGCCACTTATCCACTCTCCCCCTCAACACACACACACACACACACACACGCACGTCAACCACTGGCAAGAGATATCAGCAACTACCACCGTGCCACAAATCATCCACCAAGCATCCAGTTCTTTCAAATTCGCTAATATTCTAGTTTCTGTTGTCGAGCGCTGACTGCGTGGGTGCTTCTTCCTTTACCTAGACCGTGTAGTTCTTGGTAAGCCATTGCATCACCGTGATAACTCGAGGATGGGCCGTTGTGATGCGTTTTTCTTTGCCTTTGTTCCTCTATCCTCTCACGTATAACAGACTGACCTGCACAATTAGCACGTTTGACAGGCTGACAATACAGTTAGCACCAATGACAGACAGCAGTAATTAGAGCGTAGACCGTTAGACCGACAGTACTATCAAGATATGTGTCAGTGAGAAATGTCATACGCCATTGACAGTAAATCGTAGCCAATCTCTTGTCTGTCTTCATGTCCTGTGCTGCAGAATCCCAAAATAACATAAGGGCGTGAGATACTGAGGAGGTGTGAACGTCCAGCTGCCAGACTGCAGAGAGACTGGGTTCTGTTGTCCTGCGCTACAAATATTTTTCTTCTACGTCAAATTCTGTTCCTGCGTGGCTCAGGCTGTCTGTCTCCATACACTGCCGGTAGCGGTGACAGGAATGATGTTGACCCAAGTAAGCATAAGAAAGGTGACATATAACTCTCATCGGCCGGCAGGAGACAACATTCCTCTGTTCAAGGCTTCCCGCGTCTTATGGTTGTCGCTAACAACTACGTCACTCTCTTTTGTGTGGAGCGTCGGGGGTTGTGAAGCCTTGGGACGAGGCGCATCCTGGGTGCCAGGCGACATCTACGTCAGCTTCCTCATGGTTACTCGGGTCAACACCATTCTTGTCAAGGTCTGGCCGGACAGAGAACACATGTCCGCCCTTGGCTGCGTATACTTGTTTGCCTCTAAACTCATTTTCAGTAGTTTGGCTAAGCAGAGACCCGAGCACGTCCGTCTTGCCTTACTCTATCTAAGGAAGAATTTTCAGTCTTTAAAACAGCTTGCAAAGTCGGTAGACGCTCTTCCGGTGCCAGAGTTCTAACTTCCTTCTGTCACCTTGATGAAGCTATGTAGCTTATGAAAGTCCCAGATTATCTTTCGTCCCTCTGTCACGATAAGAATAATTTTGCCCGATTATTCTGGAGTATTTTTACATGGCATGCGTGCTGGGTAATGGGAAACGCAACACTAACAAAGACTTGCAACTCGAACTGCGGGACATCAGCCGGCTTAGTACCCACTTCCTGGAATCGAGACGAAACATCACAATTTGGGCGCTCCCTGAGTGGCCGAAGGTTAGAATAAGGATGAGCACTTATACTTTTTATGTCTGAATAAAGTCTTCTGTGTTTTCGTACCGCGAGTTGTGCGTTAAGAAGAGACAAGAGGAGACAGGCGCTGTCATGCCGTCTTCGTTAGCGCTTTGTTGTGAGTAGTTGAAGGTACTCGAGTTATTTCGGGGTGTTGGCTCCTCGACTTTTATATCTTCCTTAGCCCAAAATTTTTAACACGTACATATAATTTTCTTAATTTCTTTTCTTGATAATCATCGCTTTACTCAGCAAGTTTTACAGTAATGCCTCAAACTGAATAACTAATTTAGGTCATATTTGAGTCTCTCGTTGACGTCTTGAAGTTGCCTTTGGTATCCCAATTCATACATGGGTGTTCACTGTCAGACCAGATGTATGGATGACCTTCAGTCAAAAATGCCACTAATGTCTGTTTGTTGTCCTTAAGTTTTTATCTACACGTATACAAATGTCGACAGATTGGGAACTACACACAGAAGGTAGCGCCTGTGTAACAAAACTACATAACTGTTGTCTGGACAGAGGCTGGGCTAGAATTTACCTTTTCCACAGCATTGCTCACAGAACAGTTCTGAAACTGTGGTGTAGAGAAAATCATCTTGGGGTTACTATATCGCCTACGGTTATCTGCATATGGTAATGACGACCGCATTTGTGTCGCAAGTATTAATAGTTGGGTCTGCAGATCATCAATCCCTTTTATGATCTCACTGGAGATTGATGTCCTTTCTTCATGACCCCTTGGCCTCACTGGAGGTTGATATATCCCTCTGCATGACCTAGCCGTACCTCCGTGCCAAATTTCACACGTTGAAACAAAAGAAAATCAATTTCGTTCGTATCTGGTTCGCAAACCTTTGAGCACACGCGAACTTCATTTAACAACATCCAACACCCACGTCTTCCAGACGTTACGCCAGTTCTAAAAGCAACATTTTTCTTAAGAAATAGAACGAGCGTCGAAAATATTTTTTCTGGCCAAATACTGTGGCGAGAATCCGCATGGCTGCCTTGGGCTGGTTTAACTACCGTTGCCTCCTCCCGACGCCTCGAGAGTATAAACATTGGCTTCTCCTTAAATGGTTCGTGGATCGTTGTGGTCACGAGACATTCCACGTGGAGACGCCCTGACAGTCCGTCCTTCTGTACGTATTGAGGGATGTTATAGCTATCTGGATGGCTAGTTACACGTCGTAAAGTTCCTCCTCGTACGAGAGAGAGAGAGAGAGTCTAAGCAAGGTTCTACTTTGCATGCGCTAATCATTTTGATGCCGTAGCAGAGTCTCTCTGAAAGTCACATTGCACACGAGGATCATAAGAAACGCAGCTTGCCCCAAACGTGACGTGGGTTCCCATTTTAGCATTAGATTTGTGAATGCATTTACGCGTGTTGTGTGTGTGTGTGTGTGTGTGTGTGTGTGAATTCTTGACGGTGAGTAAACATAAACAGGCCCGTGTCTGATTTGGACGATAAACTCTCAAAAGGACACGTGTTTCTTGGGACAGTTTACTCTGCGTGCTGGTACAGTCAAAACTTCCCACTTGTGGCAGTTTGGCCCTAAAGGCAGTTCAAACCTCTCAAGCTGCGGGCGGTTCTCCCCGACGGCGCAAACACTTTAACCTGGACTATGATGGAAAGTCAACTATATAACTGTGCTGGCTGTTTAACTTCCACACTTCAATACTGTTTAGTTATCATGCTGCTGGTAGTTTAACATTCACGCCAAAAGCAAGTTAATTCTCGCGGTAGAGGTAATTTGATTTTCACGCTACGAGTGATTTACACCTCACCCTATGGGCAGTGTAATCCCCTCGCTATGGACAGTTTAAGCTGATAGTTTAACCTTGACACGACGGATGCCTTAAGTTTCACGCCTCAGGCAGTTTATTAACCCTCACGCTACAGGCAATTTAGCCCTCACGCTTCAGGAAGCTGATCACGTACTCCGGCACAGCAGCGGGCAGCACCACAGCCTGGAGTGTTCGGTGCACAGCATGGGACCTGCTGTGTCGAGGATACTATCTGTGACACTGTGTAAATAATACAAAGGGCGCAACAAAACACAACCAGACGTCTCTCGACAGAGGAATTAACCACTGCTAACTAGCTACGCTCACGTCCGTGACATTTGACCCCCCTGCAAGTACACAGCATGACCACAATAGGTCAAGGTTAATCTATGTGATGCCAAGGTTAAACCTGCTGGCATCATCACGTTTAGGGTACATGCTGCTGACGGAGGCACAATAGCAGGCGGGAGCGTTAGAACAGATAGTTACTCCCCAGACGCAAGCTCGCATAGATACTCCCCAGGGACAAATTCGGACAGATACTCCCCAGAGACAAACTCATATGCAAATACTTCGCTCACGAAGTATCGAGTGGCACAATGATGGCAACACAGAACATTATCATTACAACAAATTGCTTTAAATTGCGTTAGAAATAATTAAAAACGTTAATTGAACTTTAAACATTAAGTAGAACAGAAGGAAAAACATTGCAAAGTTGATATAATCTCAGCTGGGGCAAGATTACTGTGGCACAGCACGTCTGTGTACCAGCGTGTCCTTCAGGGCGAGTATTTTCGTCAGGGCATTGTCACCCTTGGGATTTAATCAGTACAGTCCGCTGACTAATACGTAGCTTTATTGTGTACATCATCAGACGTAATTTGTGTTTCCTTAATGTCAGGCTGGAGCAATTTGGGAAGAGAATAGACTCCAGTTGATACGAAACTGTTGGAAAAGTGGGTTGATGTTTGGAACGTTCTTTGTGACTGGTGTGTTACTGCAAGACCTAATATGACCGACAGCTCACCCCTCAACTAGGGATCCATCAGTGTGGAAACCCCAGCATTGACAGTAAAATTATTCGACCCACTGAATTCATCTGGGACATTTTCCCTCACTTGAAGCTAATAACAATAATCATTAAAGCCTATAAGGTGAATAGCTACTCATGTTGGCTTTTTCTTTTGTATTAGATAATCAGGAAAAAGATATGTGTGATCATAGTTCAACCTGTGAGACCAGCTTCACATCTGACCTAACTGACCTTACCGGCTGAGGATATCGTGAAGCTCTTTAGTTAATTCTAGCCGTTGTTATTCGCATTTCGTGGTTTTTGAGCAACATACGAGTCGCTAAATTCTTCGAGTACTGACTTTATAGTCATTCAAGTGGGCCGAGTTAGCTTTCACAGTCTTATCGAGTCGAGTCTCATGAGGTCACAGACCATGACCCTCTTTACCAGGAACATTTAGCTGTGAGGACTTAACCACGTTGTAGTAGTCATCTGGCTGGCTGCTTGGGTCCCAACGCTAACGGTCTCGTTGCTTGTTATTTTTCGATTCATCTTCATCTCAAACAAATGGACGGGTCTTCCTTATAATCCTATAAAGTTAAGGTCAACATTTAGCTTGGAGTTCCTCAATGAGAGCTATATCCCACAGCTCTTAAATGTATTTGAGTACATTTGATCGAAGTATTTCTCATGCTGAGAACATCCAACGGTCATTAAGTATATTATACGTAGTTCAGTGATATACAATGTCATTTACTTGGCAGACCTGGACATACAGATGTTGCAACTCGCTAAAGGAACGTTTCTCTGCTGAGAAAGACCGACCTGAACTCTGTCTGACGTCGAACACTGAGTCAGTTTTTCCGCTGGGGCTTGCTGTATCACATAGTGCCACTCTGGGTCTATGTGCACCAACGCCTTGCCGCCACGGACGGAGAGAAAGGGGTAGAGAGACAGAGAGGGAGATTCCACCTCAGGCTCTCGGTGAGGGACGTGAGAGCAGGGAGAGTTGAGGCATAGGGGGGAGATGCACTATATATCCTGTGGGAACTGTAAGGGTGAGAGGCAAACGTGACGTGGTTAAGATTAGTGATAGCCAGAGGTTACCATGGCGTGGGTCATCCAGCCGTGATTCGGCGTCAGTGCGTCGAAGGTGACTTGAATTAGGTGATATTTAAATGGGGTTTGGTGTAGGTGAGAGTGGAATATGTGGTTCATTGTGGGTGAAGATGATACAAGTCGAATGTGGTTTGGAGTGGGTGAGGATGACAGACAAATGTGGTTTGAAGTGGTTGAGAGCGTAATATAACTTGATGTGACGAACACATATAATTGGCTTGCCGTGGATGACAGTCAAATAAACTCCTTGTTTCAATATTTTCCCACAATGTTGACGAAATCTAGAAATATTCATGCGTCTGAAATTTGCTCCCATTTCCTTTTGAGGGTCTTTAACCTCGCTGATACGGATCGCTCTTGAGGAGTCCCGTTAAAGTAATTATTATATGCCAGTTTATCACGACTTTATGCAAGAAGGTCAGCTACCGTGCGCGTCCCTCCCTCGGCACCCAGCACTCTGGCGGCCCTCTGATACAGCCTCAAGTTCTTCCAAAGATTGTCCCGTTTTTTTCCCCCCGCCATCTTTTGAGGTTTCGACAATGGTGGGTCCCTTCCGTCGCAGCGAACGTGTAATTCCTTCCATAACCGAGTAACGAATGTGATTATCTACGCCTGGTGAAGATAGTACAGAAATATTAATGATATAAAGATACAAGATGAAGGATCGCAAATCTTGTTCTCTAGCTTATGAACATAAGTCGTAAATAATACACATATAGTACCATCCGGCCATCTGGATTGGCGTGAGCCAAAGTCATCCACGCCACAGGATATGGGCTAAGTGAGGCAGCTAGATGGGGTATGGTGATTAGCACGTCCAGCCCGGCACGCTCGCTTGGTGCCCCTGGCCCCCACTGACGATGGACGTCCTCAGCGAAAAGGAATCTTGTCCAAGGGAACTCTGATAACAGACGCGCGTGGAAGACACCAAGGCTTCCCTGTAGCTGCGGGTGGGCTCTGAGTTTTCTCATGGTGTAGGAGAAGGTGTGTGGCGGGGAGTACCAAAGGCTTCTATGTAGCAGTAGATATGATTTAAAGGTTCTGTTCCGGTTTGATGGGTAAGAATAATTTAAGGATGATCATCCGTTTTTAGTATGATTTTTTTTTCCTTTGTGTTCTCCAAGTGAAGTCGTGTCAGAAAGGAATGCGCCACTAAACAATTTACGTGGCAGCCCCTGTAGGCAAACCCCTAGCACGCAAGGCCCGCCAGTACCCTGAAGGGGAATCCAAAAGACACGCGACTACTGGGTAAAGCAGCCTGATGGACTGAGTCATTTATCTTGTATCATGTGATGTCGAGAGGAAGACAAATGTGCGCCAGAACAACCAGTAATTCTCTAGACGTCCCGTGTCCACCATACGGAAAGGAGTGACTCTAGTTAAAGGACAAACTCAAAGTGTACTTGAGCGAACTTAAAGTAGGTATGATAGTAATCTTAGACTTCATACATAACTTAGAGTTAACAGGTCTTTTTCTTTTTTTGATATTTTCCTGCCCATAGCCTAGCCTAAGTCGGGCAACAGCAACATGGAACCATGTACGTATATATGGTTCTTCTTGGCTGATATTATGACAGTAAATAAATCTGCTTGTGTTGGTTTTATCTTCGTGTTTAGTCCAAATGATAAGGGCCACATCCTAGGGCGCAGACACCCTTGAGGGATCTCGAACCGCATTAAGGGCACATGTTATTAGAGGATATAGACGGGTCCTGCTGCCTGAGCCGTCTTGTGGTCCACAGATGGTGGCACAGCCTGAAGGGTTTAGGGGAAGACTCGCTGTAGCTCAAGCACACCAGCCGCCGCCGCCGCCACCCAACACTTTATACACTGGGGTAATACCCTCACACCCTCGACAATTAGGTCTCGCCTTACCCAGGCCTCACTCAACACACCGCCTCTCTTAAATCATCGACGCGACAACAATTAGCTCTCTCATACCCTATCTCCCCTGACATTTGAAACCACCCTAACTTCCTCCAGGGTAATGTTGCCGTCTACATGCCCGAAGAGACGATCATCATACACTGTGTGGGATGTCAGGGTTGACTCTGGTTCACAATAAACAAAGACGAGTGAAGGTTATGATGAGGTTTATGGAAGAAGAGGATGAATCACGGTGGCCATTAAGGCAGAAAGGTCGGGTCGGCGGTGGTTTTATTGCCACAGTGAAAGCCCATGGCTTTAGGGTGGCCTGGGGTCGTGTTTCAGCGGGTGTGGAGCAGCATTTGTGTTATAGCATTCTGTCATCCCCTGACCCAGACACCAGGAGGGATGCCACGCCCCGACCCACGCCTCACGTTACAAACTTTGTTGCATCGGTTTTCTAAGTGTTTTTGTAGCTAGTGGGACGGGCTTAAGGTTTCGTAAGAAGAACTTTTGTTAAGACACAATTTGGTTCTAATTTGAGACTAAGAACATTTTCGCAACGTGAAGATTACTACTTTAGTTATGGTGTGTTGAGGAGGACTGGTCCTGGATTGGGCAATGTGACCTTTAAAAACACAAATGTTCTTCAAATTACTCCTCCCGCCCTAACACAGGAAAGGGTCTTGCCTTTGGTATGTGCGTCTGTGTGTGTGTGTGTGTGTGTTTAGAGGTCTATGTGCCCCTTTCATTTAAAACGCCAGTTTCCACTTTGGATCGCTTCACTCGTCGTGCAAGTTGGTGTATTTGCTGCTTTTGGCTAAGGGAGGAATCCCAACTTAATACGATTTCGAACCACATCTGTAGCAGGAACGTAAGGGATAGAGAGAGACTGTAAAGAACACTTGTTGTCATTGTGGGAAAAATATGAATAAAATTTGAGTGTCAACGCAGTTGGAAGTAAAACTAGGCTATGGGAATCTTGCTTGGTTCAGACGGTAAGCCATAAAAACTCGCTAGACTAATTGAGGGAACATATGTGTTTATTCGTTCACGGTCCAGTGGTTCTCGAGAGAGAAAGTTGAATATAAATCTACTGAAAACTACAAGACCTACGTAGACTTAAGATCCCAGTCACAACAGACAAGTGGAGTACGTATGGGAACGATTTAAACGCATAAGGAAAACGGGCACGATGGATATGGTAATCATTGCCAGAGTACGCCAAAGGAAAACGGAAAAAAAAAAAAAAATAGAATCTCATAAAAGATATTCTTGCAAGTAAACAGTATGTCTGTACCTATTCTGAGATATGCAACAGACACACACACAAAAAAAAAATCATCCAAGTCTTGGGGACTAGATGGCACCGTATCCATCCACCTTTCCCCCCGGCCCAACGACCAGCAGCAAAAAGATGAGGTAAAACAAAAGAATATCATGCATTATGAGGGAACATACTACCATGGAAAACTACTGGTAAATTTGTGGCAAGTATGATTTTTCACCGATAACAGACATCAGTGAAGTGTTTGTTATATTCCAGTTTTGAAAGAGTTTTTTGGCCTGAAAAATAAGTTTAACTATTAACTTCAGTTTTAGCTATTTTCTTTGGAAAATAAGTTCGCTTCAGAACCTCATTATATGGCAGGCAAGTCTTCTTTTTTTCCTTTCTTTCATTCTTTCTTTGCTGCCAAAGAAACGAGAGAATTATTGGCAACTGTGTCTGGAGGTTAGGTGTGAGTACTTCCATGGCGTGTGTGCAGACATACATGTATACATATAGGCAAACAGGACCGCCTTTTGCTATTAAAGATGAGAGCAGTGGTATTACTGCGATGAACCAGCCGGAAGCGATGTTAAGGTAGTGGTGTTATAATGATACAGAAATGGTGTTAACTTCTGTTAGGGTACTGTTAAGGTGAACAATTTTATGTGGTTGCGATTATGGGATCATCAATGCTTTTTTTCTTTTACGTTGAAGGCTGTTGTCACAGACTAAAGTCCACATCAACACCGGGCCTTGATCGAAATATAAAGAGGTTAATGAGAAGGGAAAAAAGTCATGGTTATTGGGGAAGAAATTAGACTGTAGGGAGTTCCATCAAGGTGTAGGGAAAGAAACAGTTATCAAAACGGCCTACCCTTGAGTTGCCAACGGCCACACACTAACCATGTGACGCAGCAGCTGTCAGAGTAGTGTGACTGGTTTGTCAAGTCGTTTGAGCAGTATGAGAGTAGAGTAAGTGTGGTATGATACAGGTGTTACTTTAGTGTGAGGAGTGTGGGCGGGGTTAGGGTGTCGTAGGAAAATACTTTGAGGTAGTGTGGCGAATATGGGTGTGTTTGTGTCTGGATGTGGTGTTAGTTGGTGTGGTGGTGTTAGTGGCGAGTGCAGTACTGGAGTGGTGTTGAGATGGTGTGAGTGGTGTAGGAGTGGTGTTATTGTGGTACGAACCGTAGTATAATGTCATACTACACAACGCTATCATTACGTCATGTCCTCAGCCAGACACAGCTGCAGAACTTGGCGAACACGGAGGAAATTCACATATGTGTTGCCTGCTTATTCTTTTCTGTGAATTCAAAGAATTTTTCAAGCAAATACTCTCGCATCGGAGTGTAAAACTTTGTTGTAAATACAGTGAAGCACACCAGGTCTCTAGACCATGTTTGTGGTGAAAAGAAGGCACACATTTCAGTCGCTCAGCATCTGTCCTTAGGCACCTTAAGAATAATGGAGGATATCTGAGACCCGACTTGCTTCTTTCAGCTGTTTTTCTTTTTTAGTGTGTGTGCATTTTTGTGGTGATGTCAGAGGACAGCCGTCTGGTAAAGTTCCGTTCTTTAGTGTCTTTTGGACGTATTAGTCGTGGTGTGCCGAACACTTGGACGGTGCCGCACATTCTTTCCATCCAGTGGGAGCTTGGTGTCCTCAGGCCTTTGGGACCCACCGAAGTCAGGGTGAGACTGAACCCCCTCCAGGGGTTACATTAAGACTCAGGCAAGCGCTGACAAAATAGCTGTAAATCAGTTCAAGTCCAGCACTGCTAAATGTGAGGGGTTACTCCGCGGCTCCGTGTGTGGCAATGACTGACAGGAGACGGTGCTAACTTTGAGCAGGGGGGACCGACCTGGGTCTGATGATGTGGGGAGTGTCAGGGGAGCCTTACCACGCAGGAGGGATGGAGTAGGACGAGGGAAGGCGTTGCCTACACAAAAGAGAAAGATCCGACAGATGACACTGGGGTTCCGTGGCTTAACTCGTACCCTACTGTACTGCTCTGTTTACACCTTCGACCATCGGTCTTGATCCTCTTCCAAACACCGTTACTGCAGATAGATATCCTCTACTTCGGTCTGCATCCAAGAAGAAAAAAATGTCCAGTGAGAACAAGGGAGGCTCGCCTTCAGAGCAGAGTTGCCTCATCATACGCGTCTGACCAGTTGCCCGTGAGCCAGCCCGCCCGCCCGGCCCTCCGGCCATGAGAAAAGTGGTTATAATCTTCCGAGCACGACGGTGCGACCCTCGCAAATGACAGCCTGGTTTATGACCCGGTTCGTAACGATCAGCTCAAAGGTCAGGCTATCGTACCGTCATGCCCAAGGCCTGTACCATCATGGACAAGGGTCGTACCGTCGTGGACAAGAGGATGAGCAACATAACGTGAATTAAGATCAATGGAATGATCTAGCCCTCCAACTGAAGGCTGGCAATAACAATGACCGACAACTGCCTACTGTGCAAAATCATATATTCCGTTTATTCTTAAAAGGAAAATATTCTAATACACCGAGACTCCATTGTAACGTGCAATTCTCCCACGACTAATACTATCATCACCAAGACCTATTTACACCAGGGAACTAAATTTTATCTGCATATTTCTTAATAGAATTTTTCTAAAGCCAAATGGAACTGAATTAATTTCTATATTCATACTATTTTTCTATACTGTGTAACATTAGATTGTTTTTCATCATGCTTCCAGCTTTCATCATACTCCATACGTTCATCACGATTAATTTGTTCATCATGCTTCATGTGTTCGCCTTGCTTAATATGTTCCTCATGCTTTATGCATCCTTCATGCTTCATGTAATCATCATGCCTCTTGTGTCCATCATGCTTCACAAATTCATGAAAAAGTTTCACCTCAGGAAAATTCTCATTTTAGCTATTCGCGTTTTGGATCTTTTGTTTTACTTCAACTAAAGAATATTCTACTTGCCCAATTATGTACAGACGAAACGTAACCTGTGATAGTGTGAGCGAAGGGCATATGGCTGAGGGGTAGGCGGAGGCGGCATAGAGAGCGCAGTGGGTACAATACATCAACACAGGAGGGTGACAGGTGGGCCCATGTGGTCCTCAGCCCCGTCGGCAAAAAAGAGGGTACAATTTTGATGGCCTTGGGTGCCATACGAGGTAGGGCCAGGGTACATTTAAACACAAGATGTTTGTAGTCAGTATGAACAAAGCTTATCAAAATGTTTAGGAACGCTTCGTCGAGGCAGGAGGCTCGTATGAGATGGACTAACTAGGTAACCTGCCCCTGCCTGGAACCTTGGCCAGGTGTCCTGGCCTCCCCTCAGGTAACAAGCTGAAGTAGCGTTTTTCTTTTTTATATACATAAACTTACAACATCAAGGCTCATGATTATTCATGGCTGTTTAAAGTTGCTGATGTCGTCTGACAGAGAGAGAGAGAGAGAGAGAGAGAGAGAGAGAGAGAGAGAGAGAGAAGAAAGAACATTCCGGTGATACAAGGTTACCGCTCATCAGGGGTTCGTGCATACGCACAGGTGATGTAAACAAGAGAACCTGCAATGTGTATACAAGCAGTAGACCAGCAAAGTACTATCCAGTCAGCAGGTCCTGTACTGTACCGTTACTGTGGTGTAACACACAAGTTCACAATCTGGCTCATGGGAAACGTGAAACACCGTTATTTGTTGCAGTCATTCGTGATTTATCACATATGGGAAGCGGTTTACTCTCGGTAGGGCGGGCCTGCCTTACCCAGCGCTGAAATGTCACTGTAACGCTGTTCTTGTCGCCATTTTTACTGGACGATTTCAGGAACTTACGAAGTGCCTTTAACTACACCAGGAAGGCAGAGTTACCTTAGATTTCTCTTGTGGTTGCTGATGTATAAACTGAAACTGTCGATAGCAGCGATATAAGGAAAATGTTGACAATGATCACAATGATGTGAATCACAGTAATAAGGCAAAGACAATAATAAAAACCTGTAACAGTGATGATGACAATTACATTGATAAACGTTATGAAAAATGATAATGATGATAGATTGGGAATGATAATGATCATGACTCAGATAACACTGGGATAATGATGATAATAATAATAATTATAATAATAATAATAGTAATGATAATAATAATGATAATAATAATAGTAATAATAATAATAATAATAATAATAGTAATAATAATGATAATAATAATAATAATAATAATAAT
>JAYMFT010396646.1:0-19254 GCA_038088735.1 Panulirus argus
TATATTGGCCACATATTCCCTGAGTGTCGCATAAGGCGACTAAGAGGGGCGGAAGCGGGTGGCTGGAAATCCTCCCCTCCTGTATTACTTTCCAAAAGAAGGAACGAAGCAAGGAGCCACGTATCAAGGATATTGGTAGAATTAATCTCGTGAGCACGACTGCACGACCATCGAGGACGAGGATACGACCCCTGGCCACGACGGCACGACCAACACATAGGATGGCTTCCGACTTTGGTCGACTCTTACAGGGTCAGTTCAGAGGAGAGGTCGTCACTCTCAAGGGTCGTACCGTCGTGCTCAAAGGTCGTACCGTCTATTCAAGGGTTATACCGTCTATTCAAGGGTCGAACCGTCCAGCTAAAGATGTCAGCACGACGGAAACACACTGTTTGGCCCAGAACATCGCTAAGTGTTGTCATTGTTGGCAGTGGCACCAGCGCTGCACTGTGCGCACCACCGTGTTGTCATGTCATGGTTGGTAGTGACACCGGGGCTACACGCTGCCAACCCACCGATGACGTACGTATAGCAGGAAGCGAATGGCTTAAGCTACTGCGGGCGGGGCTTAGTAGCCAGGAGAACAATGTCGCGTTGTGTTTCGTTCGCTGTTAGTGTTCGCAGCCGGCATGGGCTTATGTCGCACCATTCTCTGTTGAGGTCTCTGTTGATGTATGCAGCTGGTATGAGCGGACGTCATGCTGTGCTGACGTCGCTGTCGACGTACGCAACTAGCGTGGGCGAAAGTTAAGCCATGTGCTGTTGTCGGGCGGGCAGCATGAGGTTGCAACGGCTCTCACCAGCGAAGGCGCGGGAGGTGATCACCGTCGCGGACTCTGTAGCTAATCATCGCCCACTTGCGTGTCCCGTGAGCGTGTTGGGTACGCTCAGAACCCGGGATCCCCGAGTGAGGAAGAGGGACAGCCGACTGAACCCCATGTGGCCTTGGCGACATGTACAGACTGACTGTGGATAACGGCTGTTCTTAAGGCCAGTGTCCGGTCTGGGTATCGCAAATCCCACTGGGATGCGCCGGTGTGGATGTATAACCGCTTTCTTGCAATTCTCTATTTGTTCAGAACTTGGAGGGAGCTCTGCGCTCGTGGAGTCCCAGCACTTAAACATTAGTAAACTGTTGACTTTATAGTTTCCTCGTTTACAGTACTCCAACTACATGTCACTCTAACACAAATCCCTTTCCGTCCTCTCTAACGTGAAGCTCACTCATCTCCTTGCCATGGGCTCAGGAAATGCAGTCGACTTCCTCTGGCTGATTTGGAAACCTGAAGGCTGTAATCAGGTCACGCCCTCCCTATCTCTTCTCTCCTCCATGATGGACAGATGTGTATAGTCCTCAGCTTCTCCTTGTAGCTCACCTCTCTTAATTCAGGTACCATCATGATTACTCTTTACTGGGGTTCCCTCACAATCAAATCTTGATGTTTGTTTGCGTGCGGTGACCACGTCTAAGAGGCGCAATCCAGCTTTGATATAATGTATGTAACATACGGATGGAAGTGATTCTAATACTCGACAGGAGACAGTTTGCCTCTCCCACTTCTCTTGGTTTCGTAATGAAGCCCTTTTTTTTTTGTGTCCCATCCTCTCTTCTCTGCACTTCTGAATTTCATCATCCGTTCATCAGACTAACTTTGGAGTTTTTTCTAGTCCCCCCCCACCCCCTCTTCCCCTAACGGTGATGCAGTCATGGTCATTCCTTATCTCCCTCATGACGCTGGCATTATCCGCAAACATGTTCAGGCAAGACTCCAAGTTATTAGGCAGGTCACGTGCACACACCAAGAATATTAGTTAGTCCAAGGCCAAAGCCCTGTGGTACGCCAGTTAGGGAATGCTGCTCTATCCTGCGTCCCTTCGTCCCTTCCTCTGAAGTAATCTTTAACCCAATTATTTCCTCACAAAGCTTCTCCTGGTAGTCCAAGAACATTCACAGTGTACCCATCCACCTCTGTGATCTGACATAGAGCTCACCTTGTCATAAAAGTCGTCCAGGAGATCTGTAATGCATGATCTCCTTCCTCAGAATCCATGATGTCTCCCATTTAGGTAGTTTCTGCCTTGCAGGTAGTAGTCATCCATTTGTCATCTGATCATCTTTTACGGTGTTTTAACAATCTTACATATTAGGGAGACTGGCCTCAAGTTCAATGCGATGTTCCGCTCACCTTTCTTAAGTACAGGTGTAACAATTACCTTCTTCCTCACCTTTAAAAAAATTGCATCTTCCTTCTGTGAATTAATGAGTAATATTATCGAGAAGGATAACGAGTGTCGCCTGACATTCCTTCAGGACCGTAAGCATTATATGAGTCAGGTTGTCTCAACAGAATGATTACATCATTTCTGTCGTTGTCTCATGCCTTCCAAGATTCCTTCCTCCATCCCACACCTTCCTGTTGCCGGGGCGGTGTTGTCCTCCACTGTTAAAATACTTTTAGACTTATCATTCAGCTCCTAATGTATTTCCTCATCGTCAATAGTTCTTCCCTCTAAGTCGCTAAGCCTTATTAGCTGCTCCTCAACCGATGATTTACTCTGATAAGCTTTTGGAAAAGTTTTGGATTGTCTTTCGCCTGCTCACAGTAATCCTCTCAAAGTTTCTCTCCTCCTCCCGCCTTAGCCTGAGGTGATCATTTCTTGCTTTTTTTAATCTTTCATAAGCTGACTGGCTACAGTGGCTTCCTTATCTCCTCCATTGTACGTATCTAAGCGCTTTCACTCTTTCACATTCTTTATTGAACCACGTCTCTCTCATTTTCCACCTTTCCGCTCTATTATTTAATTTTTACGTTGGAGGCTCCAGTCACGGACGCAAGTCCACATCAAGGTCGGGCCTTAATAGAGAATTATGAAAGGAAAGAAAATAAACATGGGAAAGTATTTACGAATTTTGGAGGAAGTGAGAGACTATAACGTGAGCCGGATTATAGTTATAGTGAAAGACATGAGCAGATAGAGGTGTTTGTGGTTATACTCAGGTTCTGATTTGTTCATTGTAGATTTCACAGACCCCTCTACAGCAGTGATATATTAACCGGTTACAGAACTCTCTTCCCCAGTTTATACTGTCACAGAACTTGATCAGTTCTGCGTAGTTGCCTTGGATGTATATCCTGTGTGGGTCCTGCCCCATCTCTTGACGCCCTTCTGTGTTCTTTCCGGCCACAATAGTCACAGCCAAGCACTGCATGGTCACCACATGGTGTACGTATCGTGTTTGGTATGTTCAGTTTCTCTGCAGTTGTATAAAGACGAGGGCTAGAAGGAATGGTGTGAGATGACGCGCTGATACAGACAAATCTCCAGGAACTTGTGTCTCCATGACTCTCTGTCAACATAAGAATCTAATTCTTTCCCCAGTCAGTTTCCCCGTAATTGAAATCGCCTTTAACAGGACTCTGCCATCTCGGAGGAGGGGGTGTTTTCCCGCTTCCCTCGCTATCCTGACTGTACTTTCACTGTAAGGGATGTACATCTGCTCTGGGTCAGTACAGTGCCTTCGAGAGTTGTAAACTGCACGCTTCGTACAAGAAATTTTGCCCACTGCGTTCCGTGCGGCTGTGCCGTCCATCGATATTTCTTAGAATTTAATGGCGTCCCATGTCAAGAGGGCCGATCCACCCGCCCGTGTTATCGTACATCCCTCCGGGCAGATAAGGCTAGTCCTT
The DNA here is from genome assembly GCA_038088735.1 of Panulirus argus. Classification (NCBI taxonomy): domain Eukaryota; kingdom Metazoa; phylum Arthropoda; class Malacostraca; order Decapoda; family Palinuridae; genus Panulirus; species Panulirus argus. Next base: position 3,690 of record JAYMFT010396646.1, read on the forward strand.
ATCTCTTACGTGAGATTCGCCTCCACCTCTCCAACAATGTCAGGGTTCCTCCCTCCATGCCGTATGTCCTCTCCACTCACCCACCACCACAGGATCTTTTGCATTCCTTTTTTTATTTTGCCTTTAGCCTCTCTCTCTCTCTCTCTCTCTGTGCGGTGAGCACTACGCGTTAGCCCTGCCTCCTCACGAAAGTGTTTTCCAGGTACTCGCAGTTAGGAAGGTACTCATAGTAAAAACGTCGTCTTAGTTAGTTCTCGTAGTTAGGTACCTTTTCTCGTAAGTAAGTAAGTAAGTGAGGGTTCTGTTTGTGTTTACGGAGAAATTTGTTTGCACGCGTCATTCCACTTTGAAACGCGAGAAACGAAGGTGAAGGAATAGCTGTAAATTATGGTATATAGAACGTATGATTTATAGCACGAGTCTCGTGCGAACAGCTCCTTGTCGGGAGTGGCTATTTGAAGGATTGGCAAATTATAGGTGCGCGAGTTATGAGAACAACCCTAGTAAATCATAGCACTAGAATAAGAGATGGCACTAGCAGACTGAGTTACCGGTTGGGATTTATGCCGACTTTTTTCCTCCTTTATTCGCTCGTGAACAGAACTGCTGTTTCTTGTCGTTGGGGCGCTGAAGGTCTTTATGTACCGAGCTCTCAATTTGTATTTATTTTCCGCGAAAATACCAAGGAATGAATGTGTGTCTGTCTGTCTATGCGTCTGTCTTTCTGCCTCTGTCTCTCTGTCTCCCCAGTGGCTCCTCGTCGTGTCATAAAGTCACAGCATAAGTGGTAAGTAGGTACCGAGGCCAGTGGTTCAGTGGGTTGAAGGTCGGTTTAGGGGGACAGTTTTCGGGTGATGAGGATCCGCGACAGAGATTTGGTTATCTGCACAGGAAAGGTGCGCCTCCTCTCCTCATTACGGTAGCAGTAAAGAGACCCACAGTTTGCTACTAACGACCGGAGTTGGAAGCAGGGAGAGAGGGACGCGCGCCGGTGAGGCAGTTCCTCTACTTGAACATCTAGGGCGCTGGCGAAAGGGTATTGTGAAATCCTTTAGCACTAGAATACGGTCCCTAGTTATGGTGGCATGGCCTTTGATCTAACCCTTATGGATCAGGTCAAATGCCAGTCCGTCATACCCAAGGGTTGTGCCCATGGGCCGTAGAGTCGTCTCCAAAAGGTTAGAGTTGCCTTCTCTCTTGACTTTGATTCAGACAACGTATGTTTGTGACAAGTCTCCAGCCAGCCAGCCTGGCTACCACCGACACAGTATACGCGTCATGCGCACTCATACCGCAGCTGCGTCCCTGGAACCTCTCGTCAACTGGATATATCGTGACGTGTATATTTGTGGGATCTTTCTCTACATGATTTGATACGTATTCCAGTCATAGATGGATAAGGGACTCTACGATATGTTATAGTCATCGATGAGTAAGGGCTTCTGAAATATATTGTAGACTTCGTTGGGTAAGGGCCTCCCGGAATGGATTACAGACAAAGATGGCTAGGGAATCCTGGAATATATTCGTAACATCGTTGGGTAAGAGTCTCTCCGAGTCCGGTGATGGTTTATATTGAGCCTGCAAGGGATTTGTTCCGTCGAGTGTTGGGAGTATTGGGGTTGTAAGCCTCCGGATGGCCGGGAAATTGGCATGAAGCAAGATGGAGCCCAGGGGGATCCTCTCAAGCCTTTCCGGATGGTCCGCGTTGTTGATCGCCCGGGAAGAGAGAGCTGGAAGCTCGAGTTTACGTTTACCTAGGCTGGTGGGGTAATATAGTGACCCGTTTGTGTGCCATGGCTTCACGAGTTGTGATCCTGTTGGTGCGGGAGAGGGGGGGAGGGGTACCAGGAGGTGTTACCAGCTAGGGAAGATGGAGGGTGGGGGGGGGGGGGCTTGCAGTTGCTCAGGACAAACTTTTAGTGGAATGGATGTTAATCCTCTTGAATGGGGTCGAGTCGCTTATGCAGACACGAAGAAACCAGAGACATGGTATCAGATCCTGTAGGTGATCTGAAAGAACCTTGTGCTATAATGTAGATTAGGTTTTGGATAGGTTGATTAAATGGAAGGGAAGGTTTATAGGATTAATCTTAAGGAGAAGTTTGACGGATTATCCCGAGAGGGAGTTTCGTGCCGGCTAATTGATGGGAAGATCTCGAAAGAAAATTTTTGCATTCCAGTGACGGCTGGAAATGTTCTGAATTTAGAGGTGCCTGGAGGTCAGGCTTGTGGTTTATGTACGATCCTGAAGGAAACATTTGGACGCTGTAAACCCTTTACAGGGATGATTTTTATGTGACCGACGAAATGGTAAAAAAAAAATTTTCGATCACCCAAGAAAATGCTTGGGTTCATATCATATTTCCGAAGTCAAGAGGATGCAATTAAAATCAACATGCGCTAGTAAAATCCTGGGGAACCTTCCCCAACTATTTAAGTGTAAAGTGAAAAACTGCGGAACCATCCTCAACATGTTAAGTGTAAAGTGAAATCCTGGGGAACCTTCCCCAACTGGTTAAGTATAGAGCGATTGACTGGAGACCTGAACAGGTTTTGCCTCACGTGTTCCTGTGGTTGTGTGGCCTTGGTATGCTCTGGTCGTGGTGGTAATAAGGAGAAATTGCTCATGCCTTATTTGTCTCTCTTTATTTCACATTAGCCGTCATGAATCTTGCCACAAGTGTGCCCAGGTCGGGGCAGTGTCGATTGAAAGGTGAAGTAATGAGTATTAAAGAAGAGGCAAAGAGTGGAATTTAATAGGAATTAATTTGAGGACTTCACCTGTTCCTGCAGCCGACTCTTGAAGGTGGAAAAGTCATAGGAAGAGGGAGAGACGAAAGGAAGATAAGCTGCAAGGCTTCGCTATACGAGGAGAGAAAGAGGCATCATTAACGGCCAGTTCTCGAGTGGCAGACCTCCACACAGAAACTATGGGAAGCAAAGGCCGACGACCACTTTGATTCATTACTATCAGCTCCCTTGGTACTGACACCAGACTTCGACTTTCTTCGTTTCGTCGTATTCCTCCAACACTCTTGCTTGTCGAAGCTTGTGCTGTACGTTTGACTTACATTTTTTTGCTTTTCGTGATAGCCAGTACTTTCTTTTAGTCGAAAGGATCTAATTCCATACTTCCCCAATTACTTAGACATCACCAGTTGGTCAGAAATGACTTGAAGAATTTTTTTTCCTCCAAGAATCAGTGTTAGTTGCTTCGCGTCCTTCTTGACAGTGGTAAACCATGCAGGATCTTGTCTTCCTGACTTTTCGCTGACTGTGAAGAGTAAGAAGATATAGGAACGCTCAGTGGTAGACTAGAGGGGCCTGTCAGTGAGGGCCATGGACACCCCTGGGTCAACTCTGGCCGTCGGATGGCCCGGTCTCTCACAGCTGTGGTGCTTTACCCCACCCCAAGTCAGTACCCGTTGTCTGCCAACCAGCCAACGAAAGGATGAAACCGTTCGGTGAGCTGTCCGCCGGGGATCGAACCCAGGCTAATAGATTCGTAGACAAGGTCACTTAACCACCATATATACCTCTTTTTTAACACCTCATGATCCATGCAGTGAGTATACTAGGCAGCAAGTGCACATGAGGTGCAGTTAAATCCACGTGGAAGTGGAAAATACGAAGAGTCAAGCGCTTTCGTATAATTACAGCGTCAAGATTGAGTGCAGATAAAGGGAACCACAACACAATATACCATCCGCCACTGGGCGGGACCGGAGGATGAATTAAGAAACAGGTGAAGGGATCAGGGCACAGGTCACCCTCTACGACCTCACCTCTCTCAAGGTGCAAACTCAGGTTAACCTTTGTTCTGGGAAACAATTAAATAATTTTTCACTTATAAAATCATTTGATTTCCATAAACCAACATTTTGATTCGACTGATATTTCTCTTGTGTTTGGTAACAGACGACTGCAGCAACCAAGATTCGAACCTTTGCGCTCGACCCTAGGCAGCCCGTGAATGCGTCACGGTCAGGAACGCTAACATGGATTTTGAAAGCAAAAGACATGAAAGCGCTCGATGGTTCTGTAGTGTGGATCCGGATCACGAAAATGAAGATGCGTCGGGAACAGCACCAGAGCAATGAAGTCTCGCCTGAAGCGGAAGAGGGGAGCATGTCTACTGAAATGAACGGCGTTAAGACAAAAGATGGTTTGGTGAGACGGAAAAGGACCACGAGGAAGTAAACATCTTAGTTGAAGGTCAAGGATAGGTATCAGGATACGGGGAAGGTGTGGGGGGGGGGGGAGGCTGAGGTCAGGGGGGTAATCTATATCCACAACGCTGGGCATGCCACAGCCACAACGCCGACGGAGAGAGAAACGCGCCTCTCTGAACAGATCAAGCAATGCAGATAAATGGGATGTCAACACTAACTCCTCTACAGGGGATAAGAGTGCATTTACAACACACACACACATACACACACACACACACACAAAGCTTCAACAACTCGCAAATACTGTACATAAATTTCCAAGGGAAGTCCGTAATGGCACCCCGAATACTGGTAAATTAATGACGAGACAATAACAGAAGGAACGAGGTATAACTCTCGAATTATAAGAATTACGAAGAACAAATGATGGTCATTACGGGGACAATGACCCGCTCAGTAAAATGAGACTTGGTGAGAATTAAGTACAAACGACAATAACTTCGGGGAATGATGATGATTAGACAATACAGGAAAGAATTATGAACAATTAAATAAGGGGGAGAAATTACATTCTGTAATAATTCAGAGTGTTAAAGAACACGATTATCATTACGATTTGACCATACCCGTGAGATTCAGCGCAGTCTGGATTCTCCTGTCAAGGATACCACGGCTGAAGGACTCCCTCGCAAACCATAACCAAAAGTAGAATACATTCCTTCGTTGGTGACTTCCAAGAACGCAAAGGTCACCTTGGCTATTTTATGATCCTTTACATCTATTTTATGTCTTGCGAATCTTCTATACTCAATCATTTCTATTCAATCTATTTTCTTCTATTTCTCCGAGCGCTGATCATGGCTACTGGGGCTCGTGGGAACGTCAGGCCTGATGGGAAAATATATGATGTCAGGCATTCTTCAGGAGCTGATACACTTGTACTCCTAAAAAAAAGAAAAAAGAAAAAAGTCTAAAAATAAAGTCAACAATGTTTACTCAAGAGTCCAGCTCTTGTAAGAAAGAAGCAGACGTGGTGTGTGACTAACCTAACATACAGGTTAGACCTCGTCATATTATCATGATGTAAGTAACACAGCTTTCGTAACTCCGCAAGGTCACACAGCAATCCTCTTTTGTTTGGTAATTTCATTATTTTTTCTTATTTCCCACAGCAGCACACTACTGTCTAACACTCCAATGAGTAAACAGAAACTGCTCGTTCATAAAGACAAATAAAAATCACGATAATACATTTAACACAAACGAGACGGCTCTCTTAGCAAGACAGACCATATTCTACAGTAGCCTGTCCGTCTGTGTGAGTGCATCTGTTGATACAATCACTAAAGTACGCCAATCACGAACCAGAATAAACCAGAAACGATGGTATGCACGCTTGTTTACCATACCCTTATCTAATCTGGTCACGCAATCGTTGGGGGTCATCATTCTTAACACGGAGAAATAGGTGGGGTCAAAGGCCTTCACATGGGAGACAGAGTTGGGGTGAAAGGCCTTAATATGGGGGGACCAGTTGGGGTCAAAATCATTTACAAAGAGAACAAGAAAAAATTGACTTTATGCAACTCTTTATTCTGACTGAAAATGGCATCACATTTCTTTGCCCCGAGCTTTATTGGACGGAGCAAAACGAGTGCAAAACTTGTTTGAATTTGGAGGACTAACGTGTGTGTCAGGTGGCACATCCAGGAGGCTCTGGACAACATAACTCTACACTCGGGACCCGGACGCCAGTTTGGGACTCGAGTAACAGAAAGTTTTACTCTTTTATCTCAAGCTGAACTGCTTGCTGTGCCCGGAGGGGGAATTTCTTTCTAAAACATTTTCACTGGTCAGCATCAAACTCAGGTTACGCTCTTCCATTGATGGCCAGTGTCGTTCTAAGGTCCAGGATGTGATGTAAGCGAAGCTTCCTTCATGTTGTACACGAAGGGTAGACTCCAGTGGTCCAGCAGTCTGGCAAAGGAAATAGGACCCTGTGTTGAAGGTTAGTGTCTGTGGTGACCGTATCCTCTAATCAAAACGAAATGTTTCATGTAGGTTCTCTTTCCAAAAGGAATGATTTCTTTCTTGAAAACATTTGATATTATACATCATATCTTATTTCTATGGCAGGTTTGGATGTCTGCGGGGTTCTGTAAACTACCTGGCTGCGCACAAGTGCGCATAAATGTTTCCTGTGTGCTGAAGAGTAAGAGGCTATACAGACTTTATACTTCATGACTCATGACAGCTGGACAGACGACGGGCACTGCTACATCCTGCATGGCCTCATGACGAACACGTAACCACCAATTACCAACCATCGAGGACTGGACCCTTGTAATCTTCCTCCACCTGACGTTCCAGAGTATGAAACATATTTCCACCACACACCACGACCATACAGTCATGGTTGCCGCGCTCTCTGCCCTGTATACAACGACAATGCCTCGCTGGACTGATGAAGGAAGTGTGCTTATGAAATCCTCCTGGGGAAGAGTCCGCGATCTCTCTTGGAAGGAAAAAGACCTGCCTGTTTCTGCGGCCCAGGGGCGGTCACAGAGCCTCAAGACCGTCTGGAAAGGGGAGAGGACAATGTCTTGGAGCCGGGACACCCTCCCCCACCCTACTCCTAGTTGCTCCAGAGACTCAGTCCCGCTAAATGACTCCCCCCGCTCCCCCCACCCCCGAGCAGCCTGATGGGATCCTCCGGCTGATCAAAGACACGATCACTGATCATCCCCAACTTGCAAAAAGACGGCCAATCAGCGGCCGCCTTTGAGATCCAATTGATCACCTGATGAGCCATTATCCGAGTCATCACCCACTGGTTTCCTGCTCTCCACAAAGATGGCGAAAACAAGGAAAGGTGTTTCGAGCGTCGACGAGGAGTAATGCCTTCGTACAGCACGGGGCGGCGTTTGCGTCCCTGCTGGGTGGCCGGTGTACCGAAAGCTGCTGCACAGGACCGCTATACAGGATTGCGAGGGAGACATCGAAGGATAAAGAAGAACGTAGTGGTCTGGTGCGTGGACAGGTGGAGGATAAAGGAACCTATTGATGGATAATGGAGATCAGTGGTGGGTAGAGAGTAGGCAATAGTGAGCACAGAAAGGCAACTGTAGATGGGGAAACGTAGGGAGAGGTTGATGATGGCGGGGAACCCATCTTCAGGCTCGGGTACGTCTAGAGAGGCAAAGGAACGTGATTGTGGCCAAGAGAAAGTACAAGCGGTAGAGGAGCGTAGGAGTGACTAGGGAAGCCATGCAGGTATGAAAGGAATTTCCGTAACCACAACAGGTCCAGGACTTGCCTCAAAGTTCTACTACGTCTTGGATATTCTTCTCTTGGTCGATGTACATTCACTGAACTACTGCTGGGTCTGGCGCCAATCTGATGTGACGTAACCCTACTCTATTAGGCAGGTGGAGGCTACTAGCCGTTGGCCTACGCAGCCATCATACCCCGAGAGCTGCTCTGGCACTCTGTGTGGATAATTGATCCATAATTCTAAGACTATGTGGTTTGACACCATTTTCACAATTACGAGTAGTTAATCTGATATCATAGAAGTAGATACTTGGATCAAGTTTCTGCATTCAATACACATAACCTCTTTACGTGTTCCCAAGTCCTGAGCAGGAAATTGAGGTGTGCGCGAGATATCTGCAGGGTAGTGCGAGTGATTGGGAGATGTACAAGAGAAAGCGGTAGGATGTCAAGAGGAAGGTAAAGGGACTGGAAAAAAGAGGGCAAATGGTTGGAAATAACTAAATCATAAGAATATTTCTCTAGACTGGTGGTACTGGAGGGACGTGTTGTAGGAGTTGAAGACTTTGGGAGGGGTTTCTTGGAGGGTTCTGGGCAGTGTGGTGATCAACAGAAAGTAAAGGAAAGGAAAAAATAAGGCACAAAATCCTTTGGCTCCTCCCTGGTGCTTCATTCCCCAGTCTTCCGGTGAGCAGCGAGTCAAACATTGATTCTAAAGCCCGGTATTTTGATCTCAACTGAGAATCACCTAATTGGGTATGTTTACCTCCGGTTAACGAGATCCTGGAGCATAAACATGCCCACTGACTACGGGCTGAAACACAAGAGATTCTCATTTACTGGGTTCTGGAAGATGAAGATCCCCGTTACGTGGGTCCTGGGACGTAAAGGTTGCTAATAATCAGGTACTGGAACATGAAGATCCCAGATAAATAAGCCTTGGAATATCAAAATTCCTAATAACCCGATATTAGAACATTAGCATCCCTCTTGCTTACGTCCTTGCACAACGAAATCCTTTTGTAGTCCGGTTCTTGAAGTAAGGGATCATCGTCGAACTAGTTGCTGGAACAGTGAGTGATCCTTGTTAACAAGATCCTTGAACACAAAGGGTTCTGGGACGCAGAGATTCGTACCAAACAGGTCCTATAACACAGGGAGCTGTGTTCACAAGGTTCTGAAACAGATCATTGTTAAATCACTCTACAAAGAGATCCTTTTTAACCCAGTCCTGGAACAAAGAGATTCCCGCCGAACAGGATCGGGAACACAAAAATCCCCTTCCAAAAGGTCCTAGAACCCAGAAATCCCCGTCAACAGGTCCTGGAACATAGATATCTCGCACTAGCCCCGGACCACATGCACTCCTGTTCATTGCACGACCAATTCACCTCCAGTTAACTGGTTTAACGGTATTCGAGGAAAATGGCTGTGTTAACTGTTATCTCCCTGGGCGCAGGACCAGCATGCCGCTTTCAGGTTAACACGTGTAATTCGAAAGAGGAGCGTCTCTCCCTTTAAATGGGGTGACAACCGTCAAACACCATCACCGCCACAACAAGGCATTTAGCCGTCTTGGTGGGTTGGCTAAGCCATCCTCAGTGCGGAGATGAAAGTTTTAACTGCCAACCCCAGTTGCCAGGGACCATATATGCACCGAAAGCGTTTAAGGCCTGACAATTATCTTGAACATCTGAAGATGTGTTTTTTTTTTACTTATGATGGTTGCAAAATGACGTCGTTAGTCTTAATGAGTCTGGCAGTCGGTGGGACTTAAACTGTCATAACCAACCAACCCTCAGCACAGTCGTACATTCCCATCTCCAGAGCTCAGAGGAAATACAACCTTATCTAACAATCACAGGGTTAGAATAGTCGTACGGACCAATCTCATATAACATGTTTGAGAGTTTACAAACCTTATCTACCAATGATAGATAACCCAGTACATAATGTCATCGAGCGACTATGACGTGACAAATCTTATCTACGATGTCACTCTCTACATAACATCTCCCAACCTATGAGCAAACAGAACCTCATATATGAACCTCGGTTGTCTGGAAAACCCTATAAACCAACCCCATCTTTAAACATAACACTACGACCTCATTACTGACTGGCTCGGTCGTTTAAACCTTTCGTAACTATATCACTGTACATAGAAAAACAACTTTTTTTAAATCTAATTTCATAATCTGTGAATATATATATATAAACCTATCTGCTAAGCCCAACATCAACATAGCTAGAATGTTCGCTCGATGTAACCTCATTGTTTACTGAAGCTTTTTATCAATCAGTTACTAAAGTCACCTCGTCTACTAACCTCACTGAAACGTTTGGTATCTAGTCTTTGTCTATAAAAATGTAGTTTGCTATTATCTTCCCGCAATTACCTGGTCACAGACCATCAGGTCTTCTGTTATCTGTCCTTCCCATGCATTTCCACCGCCAGGGTTCGCATCTCCTCCAAGCGTGGCAATGGCGGCCAAGTATAGGGTGGAAGAATGGCTTCACAGATGTTTAACATGTCTCTTGCTCAAGGCCACACTAGGTGCGCCACACACCTGTTGCCTGCTGGTAAACATAATTCTTCTACACACATATTGCCTTTTGGTATATGCTAAGTGTTCTAAACACCTGTTGCTAGCTGGTGTAGACAGGTGTGCCAAACAACTGTTGATATCTGATTCAAGATCCAGAACAAGCCAAGCTCAAACCTCTTTTCCTGTATAACAGCCGGTGGTGTAAACATGGTATTTCTTACGCGTACACACGGCATTTCTTACAAAAAAATTACAGAAGTAAGCACTCTAGTGACTTCATCGCACCCGCAGGTGTAAACAGGTGTGTACCTCTACAAGACCTGCACGTGTAAATGTTATATTCATACTACTTCAACTTTAACAATTTCAAGAAAGAACTTCTGGTGTTCGAACGAGTGTGCTCACGTCAACACCTCCTTCAACTATGCCAATAAACAACTAGTCTACTCTCCTTCACTGCAACGTTATAAACCTTGACTCTTAACCCTAAAACTTAAAGCCTTTCGATACGGTACTTTAAAGACTATATCTTCACTTGGCATTTGTAGGATACAGAACAGAACAGGAGTTCAAAAAAAAAAGTCACTTACAACCACAGGCAGAAACTTATTTACTACAGATGATACTTATACACTGCCTTGCCTGGCCTTATACCGCTGTACGATACACCTTATATCAAAATCAAATAGCTTTATAGGTCTTAGTTTCCCTCGATATAGGCAAAAAAAAAAAAAAAAGACTCATACCTCGGACAAGAAACACAACATTTAAGTAACTATAAATATCCTTCAGTAACCCAATCACTTGTACTTAAAGTCCCAAACTTCTGAAGTGATGTCCAAATTCATGCACTTTATGACACAGGCAAAACAGGAGAGGAAAGCAAGTCCAACAACGCCACACGAAAAGTTATGAATGGAATTATTCAAACCACAAAGCCTTACACGATGTGATCGAACAAACAAATCACAGGGGACTGTAAAAGCATTTGGGACACTCAACGATACATTCTGCAAAGAGGAGGAAGAGGGAGGAGGCTTCGGTCGAACTCCGCGAGGAAAAAAGACTCACAAATCAAGTGATCAAAAATATATCGTCCCGACGGCAAGGTCTGGCAGGATGAACACCCGGAGTCAGATACAAACGAGACTGAATCCCCGCCGCAGAAGGACGGTCCCTGAGTCCTTATGTCCCCGGGGACGCAATATGGCGCCTCCAGGGACGGGGTCAGGCTAGAGGATTGGAGGAGTTGGAGAAGACGCCAGGCCGTAGGACAGAAAGAGGGTAGTAGGTCTCCAAGGCCAGGTAGATGGAGAAGGTGCCAAGCCATAGGACAGAATGGTAGGCCTCCAAGGAGGAGGCCAGGTCTCTAAGACCGGAGGATGGGGAAGGTACTGGGCCACAGGATAGGAGAGTGGTAGATCTCCAAGGCCAGGGGACTGGGGAAGGTGCCAGGTGGAAGAGCAGTTAGGGGGGAAGTCTCCAAGGAAGGTACGTGGTGGGAGGCCAGACGGGAGGGTAGGCCCTCAGGAGGAGGCCAGCCGATGGTGCCACCAGGCGGTGCTGGACGTGGCCTCAACCGGCCCTCGACATCATACCTGAACGTAACTCAGAAAATAAACAATCAAGGTCATCCATCAAATCATCCTAATTGTGAACAGGTCAGTGTCTTCTCCTGTAGCCAATGGTCTGCCTCTTCCTCATCTAACATTCTGGGAGGAGGCTGTTGCACCATCTCCGCCACCGTCACCTCCTGCCAACAGATATCTCTCGTCCCCGAGTTGCAGTTCAGGATCACAACGCAACGTTCCCATCCGGGCTCGTACAGACCGCTACAGGAACAGCCCAACCACTGTGACTCGGCAATACTCATCACACTGTCACCGCACTGGTGGTCTTTGTGAAGAATGTCTGTTTATCTCGCATCCCCACACAGACACAGCTCCTCTGTTTACTGTTGTACGTAGCTTCTATTTCTTTCTTTATTAGACTTTGGCTCTGGTTAGAGCAATAAACCGTTTATCACTGTTGTTGTTATTATCATCATTAGTATTATTTCTACTATAATTATCATTATCATTATTACTTTTATTATTATTATCATTATTATTATTACTATTTTTATTTTTATTATTATTATTATTATCATTATTATTAATATTATTATTATTATTATCATTATTATTATTATCATCATCATTATCATTATTACTGTTATCATTATCAATATTGTTATTATCGTTATTATTATGATTATTATTATTATTATTATTATTACTATCATCATTATCATCATTATTATCATTATACAACAACAACTACCACTATAGCCTCACAATCCGGCGAGGATCAGATGCCCTCCAGCTGTGGCGTTGCATCCTAAGGTCAACCTCGACTCCACACGAGGTGGAGCAGGAAGCCAGCCTCCAGGAGGGTGGGTGGTTCCCGGACATGCCGCACTCACCACCACAACAGTTGCTTCGCCACAGTTATGCCGACACGCCAGCAAACCCCCCCCCCAACCACCACACATCCCCTCCCCTCCCCCACCACACAACGGTTCCCCGCCTTAATTTGCCTCGCCGCCACCGCAAAGTCCAGTTGAATTTTGGTCGAAAATTAGCACACCTTCCGGATCTCTCTCTCTCGCTCTCTCTCTCCATACAGACACAGGCACAGACAGACAGACAGACAGACAGACAGACAGACAGACAGACAGACACACACACACACACACACACACACACACACACACACATTGATACGCGAGCTAGGCTGTGGCCCCGTGGCAGCTTAGCGCAGAGAATTGTTTAGAATTGGAATAGCGTGTGGGCTTCCCGCCACTTTTGTGCTGAAACTGAAAATTAAGAAGACATAAGCCCCGAGTCGAGCCAGGCGGATAGATACAGCAAACACGCGGGTATGTTGAGTGAGGTAACAATTGATACATTGTAATTCTGGTCACGGGAGAGCGGACTACGCGCCGGGGGAGGAGCGGGAAAGATGAGAGGATCAGAAGTGGAATCAGCCGAGAGCAAAGGGATGGAATACCGTTAAGGGCAACAGGGAAATGGGATCACAAGTCACAACAAATGGATGAGGCATTTCCAAGAAATTCCGGAACGTAATCACAGACGGGGAAAGTGTTATGAGACGGGAGAGGATACAGACACGCCAGGTGGAAGTTCTGGGAGATAGGAGTGAGTATATAAGGAGAGTCCTTTAGACAGGAGGCACTTAACCAACCTCAAAAAAGGAGGAATTACCTGGGGTTCAATCATCAGCAGAGGAAGAATTAGACAGAACAAGGGGACCACAGTCACTAAACAAAGGATGAGAAAAAACACACGGACCAAGAGACCACATCAGCCCAGCCAGTCCTCAGACACGTCAGGGATGTCGTCAAGAGATGCGCACGTCACACTGAAAGTCAACGTGCAGTTGGTCTGATACGCGGCTGATACAGTTCAGCTGGAAGAAACGTAGGGTAACGAGGCTGGGTCACAGTGAGAGAATGCACGCAAGAACTAGAATATCCTTCTCAAGTTTGGCCACAGCACCAAAAGGACAAAGAGCTAAAAAAGAAGGTCCAGAGGAGGGCAACAAAAATGGTACCACAATTAAGAGAGCTGATCTACAGGGAAAGACTACGGGCTTTAAATTTGCCCCTCTTGGAAGAGAGAAGAGTGAGGGGTGTGGCCTGATCACAACCAGTACATTTCTATGACAGATTAACTACGTGGACAGAGAACAGTTCTTCGAGAGATGTAAGGATAGAGGAACCAGAGGACATAACATGAAATTAGGCAAAAAACTTAAGGGGCAGTATTATCATAACGTAAGACTGGTGAATAAATGGAATATACTGACCGGGAACATGGTTACTGCAGACAGTATACAGACATTTAAAAAGCTTGTGTGATAGAGAACGCTCAAGAGACGGGGTCCCGCCACTGTAGAACTCCCTCTCCATACAGTATAAAAAAGTTATTAATTATTAATCACACACACACGCACACACACACACACACACGCACACACATAATCTTCACTATCAACAGCTGCAGGACATATGGCAGTGACTGAGTCCAACAGGAGGCTAGCGTCAGGCTAAGGTGCGCATGTTCTAAACGTCATAAAAACCTCCTTGAGACTGGGTCTGGAGGAACACATACAACATGGCCACCATACTACATATCAAGCTACCATACTACATGTTCAGCCACCATACTACATGTCAAAGCACCATGCATCACGTCAAGCCACTATAACTCCATAATCGTGGCAGACCGACACTGTGGAGAGAGACGGGTGTCAACTGAAGGCTCCCCATCCTGCACATATGATACCACGCAACAGACCAGCTATCTACCGAAACACTTTCAAACATATTCACTAACATATTCCTCAAGAATCAACCAGATTCTCACTCGACGAACAACCAGTCTCTACACTCTATTGTGTCTGAAGGATGCTAGAGAATATTTCACAGATAAAATCTTTTTACCGATTCCTACCGACAATGGGAGTCAATAAACTTGGAATAAGTTCAGCAACAACAACTTGTAGGAGGCGCCATTACTCGCCTGTGCCGTGCAGAATTCCAACTCCTTGATCAGAGGAAAACAATCGCGTCTCTAAATACACAAACACTCAATTTCCTGGCGGCCCCCTTGACAAAAGGCAACAGTAAGGTTTGCATAGTTAATTACAGCGCTGTGCCATCAAAGGCCCAGCCCGGGATTGAATCAAAGCCCTCCCCATGGGCGATCGGGGTGATGCTTTCACTGGCTGGGGTGCTGAGGCCTGAGCCTCACTCCCTGCCCTGTGCGCTCAGCCCTGGCCACCTGAGCCTCACTGGCTTAGGTGTTCTGGCCTCGTCATCTGCAGCTGTAGTACATGCTCAGGCCAGGTCACCTGTGCCTCACCAGTGCTCACGTCTAGCTACCCATGCATTGCAGGTAACTCTACGAATGTCGGACACCATTGCCTCTTGCCAATGCATTTTCCTCCATTACCTGCACTTCCCTGTCGTCTGTGTACACGTCTGCGTCTGTAGCTCCTGACGGTGAATACTGCGCAAAGACCAGTCAAGTAAGGCGTGGCAAATGCCACTGGCTAAGCGCATACCACGAGTGACGGCCTGAGTGATGTGGCTGGAACCAGCAATGGTAATCTATGACACTTAAAATTCTTAAACTTACAAAGAGTAACGATGCGACAGCCACTGAGGGTCGCAACCATGGTGCTCAAGGACCATCGTCGTGCCCAAGGGCCGTGCTGTCGTGCTGAACGACATAAAAACACAATTCTTGAACTTTCTTTGTTAAGAATATTTCATTTTGCAACACAATTTTCCGCTTCAAGAAAAACTTCTACTCTTTTCTTTTGTTCCTTTCTTTCTCAATTTCCTCTACCATTTTCTTTGTTTCATTCAAGGCCCTCGACTGTCATGACTCACGGGACATAGCCTTCGACTGTCATGACTCACGGGACATAGCCTTCGACTTTCATGACTCACGGGACATAGCCTTCGACTGTAATGACTCACGGGACATAGCCTTCGAC
>JAYMFT010396657.1:0-19253 GCA_038088735.1 Panulirus argus
TATATATATATATAGAGAGAGAGAGAGAGAGAGAGAGAGAGAGAGAGATGTGTGTGTGTGTGTTTTACGCATATTCGCCATTTTCCGCGTGAGCGAGGTAGCGCCAAGAACAGAGGACTGAGCCTTAGAGGGAAAATCCTCACTTGGCCCCTTCTCTGTTCCTTCTTTTAGAAAAGCATAAAACAGGAGGGGAGGATCTCCAGCCACCGCTCCCTCCCCTTTAGTCGCCTTTTACGACACGCAGAGAATACGTGGGAAGTATGCTGTCTACCCTATCCCCAGGTTAGGTTAGGTTAGGTTGGGCTGGGTAGATTAGGTTAGGTAAAGTTATTTATATATTGGAAAGGGTGGAAATATAAAGAAAAAACAAACAACAAAAAATCATAAAGACACTTCAAAAAAACATCACCGACAGTTTAGTAGCGTTGATAGTCAATCAAGAGTGCCATGGGGGTCCATAAGCCATGCCTTTAGTAAAACACCTTAATCAAGACACAAATGACCCTATTAAGCAGCAGGACTGCCGCGTTTACTGCCACCACTCACTGTACATTCGTACATTCAATATCTACATCTAGTAACAGTGGTAGAAGTAATATGACACGCACCCTAATACACCCACTAAACTAACTAAAACACCTTAATTTTCTCAAGCGTAAAGGAAAAATTGTGGGAAGTAATCAATTCCAATTGGAAAAACAAAGGTATGAATTGTCGCCGCACAAGGGTAAATGTGTTCTAACATCCTATCACTATCACAAGCGAGATCCTCTTACAATATAGAACTTATGGGCAAATGAAGAGTTATGGAAAATGCACGTATACTATGTTCATCTCAAAGCAAGCTGTACACTGTATTTCCCGTTGTACTGCACAACAATGACTGGCGGCTCTGCTTGGTCTCCGGTGTTAAAAGTTGACTTCAGGGAGGTAATCATTACCTTCTCCCTACATCATATAATTCAGAAAAAGAAAAAAAATCATTTTCCATTACGTTAACATTAGAAAACTTTGTCTCTTGCAGAATACCAGCCCAATGGGAGCATCTGTTTCTTGTATAAGAGAATATTTACGATGAACTTGAAAAAGTGCATATGCCTTCATGCTTTATATGGTGCTAAAATCAGTTCATGATATTTTACGCAATAGACCATAAAAAATGTTTTATTGCTACAGAAATATAAATTTATATCTCTAGAAATATACTAATGCAAAATATAAACGGCAAATACCGGAGGTCATCTCCACACCCGCTCACAAAAAAATGCCTGTGTGATACCCATATGCTATGGCTAACCACTGGCAGTTATTGTGAACCTCAGGTGCCAACCTGGCGATTCCTAGATAAGTTTGGAGAGTAAACTTTGTCATATAAATTCATGATGAACGATTACAAAACCCATCGAAAAAATCAATATTACATAGATATATATATATATATATATATATATATATATATATATATATATATCATCCGTCAATATAGAAATGATGCAGTGTGAAACAAGCATAATATACAGTCTACTGAATTCTTTATATTTTAAACCTGTATCGTATGGATACAACTTCAAGTATCGTTAGCTGTTGATTGTCATCAAATCCAAAAACAATCTCCATAATATTTTATATAAAGAAGCAAATTTACAATAATACTGTAGCTAAGATACTACAGTCATGTCTTATAGCTCAAATGTTTTTGACGTAATCTTATCTCTGTTAGTCATTCATTATTGAACCTAATTTGCCGACATATAACCGTTACCTGCAGACAAGATAGGGTGGGTGGATAGATGGGTGTCTTGACAGTATGAGATGAATGTTTGGGTAGAAGTGATGGATGGGTGAGTGGTTGGATGGAAGGGTGTTGTGTGTGTATGGTATGAATGGTTGGATGGGTGAGGTGGATGCATGGAGTGGATGGGTGTGTGGGTGAATGAAGGGGTGGCTTTGTTATGTTTGGTGAGTAGTGTTGGTGTGTGAGTAAAATTGGTGGATGAATTTTGGGGTCTTAAAGACGAAGTAGTGCGGGTGGTGTTTTTGACGGGTGGACGGGTAATACTGGTAGTTTGTGTGGGGTGGGTTGAAGGAGCGGGAGTAAAACCTAGTCCGAAATAAATTGTTTTCCCTCACTTCATTCGTTCTACTCGATAGGAATTTCTCAATCTCGTTTCTGACTACTTTCCTGTCAAGACAGTAACACTGGCCCTAAGTTCACAGTTAAACTGCCTTCTTCAAGAAAATGCATATTACATTAGCTCCCCTTCAGTCCACTGAGACACTGACCACATGAATTGTAGTCTGCGATAACTCATGTTTGGATATGATACTCATTTTTTTTTTCGTTACAAATGTTGCGATGCCATCTCGTCCTCGTATCCTGCGTGACTGTAGCTACATTATGATCCTCCTTACTTGTCACATCAGCGTTTTCCACGTTATTCTCACTTGCTTCTCCAGCTGAGAAATTTACCTTTTTGAAGATAGGCTACGATAAACTTTTTTTTTTTAACAAGTTTAGACGGTCTGGGGAAATTCTGTAGCTGGGTCAGACTGGTTATCTACTGGTGCTGAGAACTGTTATACGTGTCAAGTAATACATCCCAACTTAAGATCAGTAGTGTACCTTCATCAGGTCGGTGCTACTATAGTATGCGGTCTACCACAGTATCAAACACTACAGCATGCGGTCTACCTCATTTACTACTATAGTAAGCGGTCTACCAGGGTTATCTAACACTATAACATACGATCTACCTTATTTACAAAATATTTATATATTCAAACAGCAGGAAGATAAAAATAAACACTAACCTAACCTAACCTAACACTACAGTTCACTTATCAAGCACTATAGCATGCGGTCTACCTCATTTACTACTTTAGTATGCGGTCTACCAAGGTTATCTAACACTATAGCATACAATCTACCTTATTTACAAAATATTTATATATTTAAATAGCACGAAGATAAAAATAAACACTAACCTAATCTAACCTAACCTAACCTAACACTACAGTTCACTTATCAAACACTATAGCATGCGGTCTACCTCATTTACTACCATAGTTTGCGGTCTACCAGGGTTATCTAACACATAGCATACAATCTACCTTATTTACAAAGTATTCATATATCTAAATAGCAGGAAGAGAAAAATAAACACTAACCTAACCTAACCTAACACTACAGTTCACTTATGGTAGACCGCAGGCGGGCGGCACGAGAGGTGAGCTGAGGTGAGGTCACGGTAGAATTCATACCGTG
This sequence comes from Panulirus argus, assembly GCA_038088735.1. Lineage (NCBI taxonomy): Eukaryota > Metazoa > Arthropoda > Malacostraca > Decapoda > Palinuridae > Panulirus > Panulirus argus. The sequence continues at coordinate 3,266 of JAYMFT010396657.1, forward strand.
GCAGACCGCATACCATTTTGGTATTATTACCGATTGATATCAATAACTTAGGCAATTTCAAGACCCTTATTTTCTATATCATTTTTCCTGCAAATGATTACTTTAGGAAATGATCTTTCTTTGGAAAATTAATGTTTGCTGACGAGCACCCGACAGAGCTTCTGTTTGTTCGGAAGTTGATTGTTGATTGGCTAAGCTAGGCTAAGCAAGGTCAGTTTTGGTTGAAATTGTCTCTCAGATGGTTTTTGATAACTTTTGAACGATTATGACCTTCATATCTATCGTAAATCACCCAAAACCCCGTTTCCCACTTGGGATCCCCATTATTGTTAGAGTTGGGGAATGTCTTAAAAAGTAGTGGTGCAAAACATCCAAAACCAACGGAAAAGCATAAATTCAGCTTCCAAACAAGTGTATGTCTGAAGCGGTATTAAAAACAAAATAAAAAAAATACTGCCGTCAGAACACATGTTATACTTTTGCTTAAAGGTCTTCCAAGCTTGTTCAGTTTTACCTACTAGGAGCAACCAAGGATAAAAGATGCAAATAGGTTTCCTCTGTCATACGAGGGTAATCGTACCAGTCATCACTTTCTAGCTTCAGTTCTTCCAAAAGATTCATGTGAAAAAATTGCTTCCTCTTCAACAGCCACTTCTTACACCAGATATTCTTACCTTTCCTCTTTATTCTCTTATTCTTAATGACGCATCCTAGCCCATCAACGGCCAAGAGCAGGTCTTCACGTCCGTCCATGTCGTCTACTGGATAATACTGACCAAAAACTGCACGGTGTGGATGGACTGGCGGGATTCCGTTTTAACTGTGCAGTTTTTGCCTGTGCAGTTAAACCGGAGCAAAAAACTGAGCGTGTACAGCGGGCCTTCGGCTTATTCTACAAGTATTTAGCTTATTCTGCCGGAGGAAGAGTTGTAGAGCTGCCATTTTTCATATGAGCATCCAAATACTGTTATATCTATCATTTTATTTTCTTTCTGATCTCCATATTCACATTTCTTGCATAGAATCCTGAGTGTGGTGATTCATAAATCTATAGATTTTCTATATATTGCATACACTTTCAAAATCTTTAATTGTTAGACAGTACATTCTTTAGGGCAAAATGTGCATCAAATTTGACGAGTACACTATTCTTTAGCGGAAATTGTGCATAAAAATTGGCAAGTACATCCTATAGCATTGTAGCTGGGTCAGGCTGGTTATCTGCTGGTGATGGGAACTCAAATTATACCTGTCAAGTAATTCATCCCCATCCAAGATCAGTACACTTCTGAAAATCGTTATTATTAACGTTTCAGACATCCAGAGAATTTTGATATTTTGTCTTAGAATCACTAGTTCAGGCAGTTTTACGACTACCATTCCTCCTGCAGATGAGTACTTCAATAAGAAATTACGATACTATTATTTTCCATTTTTTTGTTTTAGGTCTACCGAGCAATTCTGACCCTTTCTATCGCAGTTTACTAATTTTCATGATTTCCCACGCTCAAAACACCGGTTCCTACTGGGGTTCCTCACTTGCGTTGGAGAAAGGGATCTCTAAATAGGTTGTGATTTTGCAGGAGTAATAAAGGTCAGAATCGTGCAAAATACATAAATCCAACAAAACACCATAATTTCGACTTGTAAACAGGTGGATGTCCAAAAACGTAATTTTACCGTAAAACCTGCTGCCAGAACAAATTGCCTATATTTTTTTTTGCTTAAAGGTCTTCCAAGATTGTCCAGCGTCATCCATTAGAATTCTTTTTCTGAAGGCAGAGAGCTGTGAAGTTGCCATTTGCATCAACGTCGCCTCTTGACTTCAGGTCATTACTGAAACAGGAGCTTTTTGTCATGTATTCTCCCTTTGTCATTCTAGTCTGTGATGACTGCTAATATTTTTAAGGCTGTCTTTTTTCATTCACTAGTTTGTGCAACTTCCTAGGGCTTAAAATTTGGAGGAAGACCAATATTACCGTACTTAATGTATTTTCAAAAAGTGTCGCTTACATGCTTGTGGTTGTAAGCAAACTAACTGCTAGCTTATAGAAAACGTGCTATAGTTGACTGCATTAAACATGAATATTATTACAGGTGTCTGTTTATGTTGAAGTTGGTTAGAAAATGATTGATGCTAAGACAAAAGATTGACATAAGAGTAGTAAGGTGCTTTATGTACCTAAAAGTATAGGACAGTAAGATAACATTGTCGTGAGTCACAGATCCAAGCCTTTGTGGAAAGAATCTATATTTTTTCCATGTTAAGAGCTCCAGTCACGGACAAAAGTCCGGATAAATCACGAAAGCACTGGCCAAAAATACCTGTAGAATAGGGAGGAGGAAATCATCATGATGGACACAGGGTTGGTTAAAGAGAGGTGATACCTGGAGGATTAATTAGACGGAAGGCTTCTGATTCCTCTGTCGTTAATAAAGAGGTCGAGGAAGACTCACCCTCAGTATGTGAGCAGCATTCCATGTTAAGGTGAATAAGACCTCTACTGAAATCAAAGAGTTGCTAACAAAAGAAATGATGACGGCACCTGCACAAAACTCCTAGCTTTTTGGGAAGTAAATTTAGCAGTGTGTAGCGCGGCGTTACAAATTAATATTGTTATTTAGGAAGCTACATTACCCTGGGTAAAGATTGACAAAATAGGACAATATCAATTCAAAAGATATTAAATTGCCTGAAATAATCTAATATAGCGTAATCCAACCAAATCTTAGCAAGAAAATATTTTAAGATACTTCAGAGAGAACGCACAGATTTTATCATCCGAAGTAAAAATTCATCATATTAAATAAGCTGTTCATCCTTATAAGTCAGATGATAAAGATATATTCCCAGAATGCATTTTCAAACATTCTTATGGAATATTGCAACGGCAAATACAATGTAAATGTACTAACACTATTTTCCGATATAGTAAATATCACTCAGGTGGATGGTTGTGTTCGCTGCAAATTTTGTGCGGCCATCCCTTGTTTTACAGTGATTCCCGCGCTGGTGCTCAGCTGCTCGCTGGTTTGTCAACAGACTTTGACTGTTAATGTTTATGGGGAACCTTAAATATGAATTTAGAGCTACTTGGTAAGTACTTGAATTTATATAATGATGAAGAGAGTCCTAAGATTTTGGGATCTGAAAAGACAAGAGTATAGAAAGTTATGGCATAGGTACATATTAACATTTACGAATGACAGTGGCTGAAATGTTATGACGCCCAGTATTTCATTTCGACTAAGTTTATTTTACCTCGCGCTCTGGTTAGGCTCAGGTGGGGGAAGGTGGAGGTTGAGTAAGGTTTATTGTTTTGGCTTTTATCCGAAAGATTTGCCTACATTTTGAGAAAGCCGTGGCACTGACATCTCCCGCCATCCCTATGGGGCATAGTACAATTGATTCTTTATTTTGCAGATCACAATTTATATTTGTATTAACTCTAGCATTCATTGTTATATATTTTCTTGGCTAAAATTTAGTTTAGTTCTGTTTTTCTTATAGCTTTAGATATTGACTGATTTTTTTTCTGGAATACTAGTAGGTGTGAAGCATGATTTTGAACATTATGATTCATAGAACCCTGTTAGATATGGTAATAATGAGAAAGTTTGAGTATATCAGGTAAAATGTGCGGTCATTGATATATAAGGAGGTAATGCACCTTCAAAAAATAATAACATGAAATTTCACTTAAACTTTAGCAGTTGAGATTTATCATGTCTATATTTTATTTGAAATATGTGCTGCAACTATAATTCATTATCATATAAATAATGCCTAATATCAGCAGTATTATCATGTAAATACTGCCTAATATCAGCAGGCAGATGACAAACTAAGCAGCCATGTGATCCCTAGCAGAAGAATGATTTAATATTTTATATCGTATTTTTGCTTTACGTTTTTCACAGGCTTTCATAGGTTCTGTTGATTTTTGACAAGTGTTTTATCTACTTTTACATTAAAAAAAAAACACTATTTTCTTTGGTATGCATCAGTTAATGTTCAATAAAAAATAATGCTAAGTTATTCTCTGCATATGTTATTGTATTCTCTAGATCCCTCATTAGCATTTTGGAATAAGATCACTCAGTATCTAAAGTTAATAGTAAAACAGAGCTGAATAAGACATTTACCCTTTCTATGTAAAGGAAAAGACTACAAAAAAAAAGATGAAATAATACCTTGGCTTGGTATCAAAACTACCTTTTGCTTGAGTGGCTTTGTGCAGCATTGGTAATGTAATGTATAAAGAGTAGAACAAAAGCTGTCGAGCTTTTATTGGAGCATGGTTATCTTGATACTGAATCGGGATAGTTGTGAGGGTTATGAATGTAAGTCTTTGTGTAATTAATTAACATTAGCTTGAAAGGTGTAATATACCTTTTTTTCCTTATATGCTTTGTTTCCTGCTTTAGTGAGGTAGTATCGAAAACAGATGATTGAACCATAGATGGAAAAGTACTCATTTTTCTCTCTGTCTCTCTTCATGGTGAAGGCTCCAGTCATGGACAAAAGTCCACATCAAGGCCAGGCCTTAATTGAAATATGGAGAGAAAAATGAAAGGAAGAAAAAAACAAGGGGAAGTATTTACAAATTCTGGAAGTGAAAAACCTGTCTTTTAAAATGAGCCAGGTCATAGTTATTAGGAAAGACATGGGACGAGAGAGAGTTCCAAAGATTCGTGTTGGGAAAGAAGCCGGTATAAAAACGGCCCACCCTTGAGTTGCCAATGGCCACATAGTATTCATGTGATGCAGCAGCTTGCCAAGTACTGTGTGGTCTACCAAATGGTGGGGGCACCCAAGCAGCCAGCTCATGGGAGCAAAAACCAAAGTAATACCTATAAAAGAGGGAAAGTGAACAAACATCGTGGCAGGGCAAGAGCGTTAAGTTTGGAAGTTAGTCTGGGACAGTTTATAAGTCGGACCACTTATGCCTCAACTCTGTCAAGTAACGATGCAGAGCTAGAACCACCCTAGATTCATCATTACAAGGATGAATCAATCCTTTGTATAAACGGAGTAACTGTTCCAAAGAAAACAAGTTTCAGCATCTAAATAAAACACCCATTTTTTTTAGAGGCAGACTTAGATAGTCCTGTAATATGGGGTTCCCATGAAAGAGTAGATGTTACAGTAATACCAAGTACATTCATTGAGTCAAGAGGTGGAATTACAGAAGTCAAAGGAGAGACGAGAGTTGTGAGTTTTTGATAGAGGGATGGGTAGAAAGTGGGTCTTGGAGGCATTAAACATAACTAGATTTAGTCAGCCCCACTGAGATATCCTGTCCAAGTCTGAGTTATTGAGGAAGTTGTGTCAAGACAAGATGCAGATCGAGTGAGAGAAGGAGCAGAATTGAAGAATGTGGATGAATGCAATGTTGAGTCGTCAGCATATGAGTGCATTTGATTATTTGTGGAGGAGAGGAAATCATTGAAAAAGGCAAAAAAGTGTCAGGGACAGGACAGATCCATGAGGGACACTGCTGTTGATGGAGAAAATGGGAGAGGCTGATCCACCAGCAACCACAGAGATAGATCGGTTGGAGAGGAAGCTAGATATTAAGTAGCAAAGTTAGGAAGTGAAGCCAAAAGAGGGGAACTTAGAGATGAGACCTCGATGCCACACCCTGTCAAAGGCTTTGGATATGTCAAGAGCATCTACACATGACTCCCCAAAACCTTTTAGGAATGATGACCAGATATTAGTAAGATAGGAAAGAATATGACCAGCAGATCTCGCCTTTCAGAAGCCATACTGATGATCATAGAGAAGACAGTGATTTTCGAGGTGTCTAAGGATATGGAAGTTGAGGAGGGATTCAAAGACTTTGTAAATGGTAGATATCAAAGCAATAGGACGATAGCTGGAGGGTCAGAGTGGTCACCCTCCTCAGGGATGGGATGTATCAGTGCATGCTTACAAAGAGAAGGAAAAGTTTTGGTTTTTAAACAGAAACGGAACAGACGAGCAAGCACAGGTGCAAGTTCAGAGGCACATTCTTTCAGTACATGGGGATGGATGCCATCAGGACCATAAGCCTTGCTTGTGTCCAGAGAAAGAAGCACTTTTCAGACAGTCAGAAAAGAGATTATAGGAAGAGTCATAGGACTAGTAAGAGTCATCCAAGGTGGAGTTAGAGGAGAAACGGAGACCAAAGAGAGTTGCTTTGTCATCAGGAGAGACAGCTATAGTACCGTCAGGACGGAAAAGTGAGGGAAATGTAGAGCAACAGAAGTTGCTGGAGATGCCCTTAGCTAAAGATCAGAAAGACCTATCCATTGATGATGTGGAGAGGTTATTGTACTTCTTTTGAATATAGGAATGCTTCACCTCATGGGTAATGCGCTTGCAGTGATTACAGGCAGTGATAAAAGCTGAATGGGAGTCAGAAGTAGAAGAGTTTTTCCAAGCCTGATATGCTTGATCCTTTGCCTGAATGGCCTCAGAACAGGAACGGTTGAACCATGGACTGAATGAAAAATGTAGTCTTGGAGGAGAAGGGGATAAATGCTTCCATTCCCGCAAGAATAACCTCTATGTGTTTGGCAGAGACAGAAGCATCACCACATAAGAGACAATAATTTACCCGGGGAAAGTCAGAAAAGAAGTTACGTAAGGTATTCCAGTCAGCTTTGTTCAGGTGCCAGTATTTATGCTTAGAAGGGGCTGCTGGGAGGGAAGGTGCCATTAGAATAGATACATTTATGAAAGTATGATCAGATGAACCAATTGGGGGTAGATTGTGTATTTACAGTGAGATGGACTAGAGGTGAAAAGCAAATCCAGAATATTAGGAAAGTGGTCATAGTGGTCAGGTATAATGGTAGGAGGGGAGATAAATCATTGAGAATAGAGAACGTGAGGGCTTCCATCCCTCCACCATCCGTATGGGAGAAATTCAACCATTCCCTATGGTGAATGTTAAAATCCTCTAGGTAGAGGATCATGGCTTGTGAATGAGAGGACGTCACAGTCTCATGGCAGGAATTTAGATAGTCGAAGAAGGATATAAAATTTGCAGAATTAGGAGAGTGATAGGCAAAACAGAGGACAAGTGTGGTATTAGGGAGACAGACTTTGAGCCACATAACATCAAATTTTGGAGACTCAGGGTCCTTGAGGCATGCATCAGGTGTGTTTATGTTGAAGTAAGCACATACACCACATTTGAATTGGAAACGTAAGTGGAGATTATAGTTAGATATGAAAAAGGGACTAGTGAGAATATCATTAGACAACTGTGTCTCGGAGAGTAATAAGATATTAGGAGAGGTACTAGAAAGATGGTTTTCAACTGAGGAAAGGTTAATAGAGAGACCATGAATGTTGATATAGTGAATAGAAAAAGAGAAAGGTCTCACAGAGAGGGAAAAGTCATTGGAAGGACCAGTACCACTACTGCTAGAGCCCTCCCTCTCATTGGCAGAAGAGTCAGGTTGAAGCCCGGAGATTCTTAGCACCCCATGATGCTGGGGACTAGGGGTCACAGATTTGACGGACACTGTCGTGATGATGCTTATAAATGTTAGAGCGGATAGGAATTGACAAAAGTACTTATGTGAAAAAAGTAATAATATTAAGAAAGGTATGATTAGGTGTGTGGTGAAAGTAATAATATTAAGAAAGGTATGATTAGGTGTGTGGTGCTTGTGAGAAGATGGCAGGACTAGCTCAGTATTCCTGTTTTGATGAGACAGGAAGCAAAACCAGCAATACTGACATGAAGAGTGCAGAATGGTTCTGGGCACCACTTTAGCTCTCCTCACTCAGGACTTAAGTACCACCCTGGGTGGCTGTTGTCAACAACCTATTACCTAATGGGTTGCTCCAAGGGTAAGGGATGGGATAATCCTTGAGTTAGTTGGGGTATTGGGAGGGGCCAATACACTGTCACCTGAGCCCTCCCTCTCATTGGTGACAGAGTCACACAGTAAAGTTTAGTCAGAGGGAGGAGTAGGCCTTAAATTTGCAACTTTATCTCTAGGGAGTTGCTGGAATATTTTGTACATGAACAAATGCTTATGTCTCTTGGTTTTTAGAGTCACCTGGAACAAAGTTGACAGTGATATACCATCAGCCTTATCGGCATGGCTTATGGACTCATATTACTCTTTGGCATTATAAAACTTTTCAGAATGTCTTTGTACTGGAAAGTGGTGAGTTTTTACAGTGTGCCAAGTTTCAACTAGTGTATATCAACAAGTTTTTCCATGCATACAAAAACAAAGTCATTTCTAAGGACAACCCTGACTGAATTATAAAAGTGAGGACTGTGATGGAGTACCTGAATAATAGGAATTGGCAAATCTCTGAACCAGAAAGGGAGTTGCCTGAATATGAAGGAGGAATGTCATGGGAGGGGGTTTTGGTGTTCAAAGTTTACATCCCATATAAACCTTAGAAATACTGCATCAGAACGATAATTGCTGCAGAAGCATTGACTGTTTTGTGGTCTCTTTACCGCCAACCAATATGTTGCTGCTGACATATGTTTCTCCAGTATTAGATGTGGGAGTAGTTGCAACAGATACTTTGTCTTTAGATTGGAATTATTGAAACCAGATTTTTAAATTATCCCATAATAATGTGTTAAAAGAGTTTATGACTATGCTCTTTTGAAATGAAAGATTTATGTGGGTGTATAGGAAAAAACAGATTTATTTTCAAATACAGAAATTAAGAATTAAGAATTTTCTCCAGTATATCTGGGAAAAGATCTGGGACTAGTTAGTTTTTAGGGATGAGTATTGTAGGTAGCTCCAAAGTGGGACAGACAACCTTGGAGTCAGAGACTCAGCATTGCCATATTCCTCAATTGATACTTCAGGATTTTCTTGACCAACCCAGCTTCATGTATGGATTTTCTCAAATACATGAAAGTTGAAGTTTGAAAAATGCTGAACAGATGGAATGAAGAAAGTAATGACGGGGTTGTATGAGAGATTTGGTATGGTAAGGAATGCAAAGGGAATGAATTGAGTGGTAGAATGGGTTTAGTATAGTACTTTGAGGTGGTTTGGGTATGTGGAAAGAATACAAGATGGGGAATGTATTAGGAGAGTGTGGGATAGTATGATTAAAGGGGTTGGTGTGAGAGTAAGACCACCTGTGACTTGGGGAAATAAAAGTAGAAGAGTAATGGATGAAGAGAAATGGTGGAGGAATGCATGGAATGGTATATGTGAAGAAGGCATGCTAAGATTGGGATAAATGGAGACTCTTTTGCCATGACCACCCCTTTGATTGGAGTTCCTAGTGGATATAGATAGATTTATAGGCTTGGTAAGCCTTTCAGTTCTCCTTGACAAATTCAATATCTCGAACATGACTGAAGCTACATGTTTTAGAGTTCTCTAGCCCTTTTCACATCGAGATAATGTTGGTGCTCTTGCCTTTCATAAGAATGACCTTCAAGAACCCCTGTCTTTAGGTTTTGGTATTAATCTGACAGACCTTATTTTGGGTAAATGTCTCAGATCAGCTCTTTCCAAGAAGACCAGTTAATTCCTCACCCTAGCCCAAGTGAGAACTTCCTAAAGCTGTAGACTTTTTATTGTCTAATAGTTTTTTGGTAGTTTAGCTCTTCACTGTCATCCTATGAAAAAACTTTCTTTCATAGCATTGGGCACTGGAAGGAGAGTTAGTGAATTACAAGCTGTGTTCAAACACAAGAATCTCCTTCTCTTTGATGATAGTCAGTTATGGGTTAAGATAGACCCCCAACCCTAAATTTGCAGCTAAGAATTAAACTTAGATTTATAGATAGCCCAGTTGTCATGAGATCTTGGAAGACTTCATCAAGTTAGCATTATGCTTTATTCTGGGTTAAATCTCTCAGAGGCCTTTTGCATTTCATGAAAGATTATTGTAGGACCATCTATTTCATTCAGCCTGGAAGCTAGAAACCCTTTTTGGTAAGGGATATCTTTTTGTGGATTAGAAACTTATCTTATTGGCTTAATATGGGCTGTACAGTAAAGTACATAATGTATGGAGGGTGGCCTTATCCTTCCTCATAAACCTTTCATTGGAGGAAATCAATGAAAGGGGTGGTTGGCACTACATCTCCCACTTTCAGCAGACAGTACCTCAGTCAAGACATTGTATATCTGCTCTGTGTAGCTCAGAAGAAACAGATTCTAGTATGCCTTTGAATCATCATGGAAGTTGTGTATTTTTGCTTTTGGGGTTAGCTGACTTACCTAAAAGTTTCTCTTTTATCCATTCTCCATGTGGTTCCACTCTTATGTTTGCAGGACAAAACTACAGAGGAGAGAATGTTAAGTTTTGAAAATAAAAAAAACTTCTTTCCCAGACTGTGTTCCATGAGCATTTTCTCTTGGTTTTCTTACTTACCCCTGCCTACCCTCTCATTTTTTTTGAAGAACACGCTCTACTAATTTGTGACTGCCTTTGGGTTGATACCCATGATCTGTGAATTTTTGGGCATTCAAGAGTGAGTGGGTCAGTGATGTCATCCCTGTGGTTTCTCTTCTCTGATTGGCTAAAGCAGGGCCCAAAATGAGCAAGCTACTGTTACCATGTTTGGGTGGATAGCAAAAGGTGGAGAAAGCCACCATTCCCGTACCAGAATCACTGATGAATAGAAGGTCCTAACTCAAGTCTTCTTAGAGAATATCCTAGACATTCTCCCATGCTTACGGGACACCACCTCAGAGAGAAAAGATTTTTCAGTTGTCCGAACCTAAGATTTTTTAAGTGATCACAAGTTAGCTGAAGGTGGGCAGTTAAAATTATCAAGTAGAAATGTAATATGCTAGTGTAAGTAGATATCTAGTCTGAATTTCATGGAATGAAAGTGTTTAGATTTCAGATTTTTTCAAGATTTTAGAAACTGATCTTTCTGCTACTGTTTTCTAGTTTTTAAATGTTACTTATGTTTACTGTATGTCAATATTTTCCATGTAAAACAATGAAAACATTTATTATAGTGCCCATAATTTTTTCTTGTCTCCACTTCAAATAGATATAATGTAGACTAAGGCAAAATGCTGTGGCATAGGGTAAGTGGATCAAGTTTTGAGGTCAGATTGGAAGAGTTGATACTTAGGATTACTGTAGAATTTATTTTTCCAGAATATCCATAGAGCTTGAACTATTACAGTTGTCAGAGTAGTACAATGCTCTATACAAAGATGTATCAGTTCTTTTTATAGAGCAACAGTTACAAAGAGAAAAATTTTTGGTGTTGGAACAGTCTTCAAGTTTCACAACTGAGGCAGACTATTTATTTTTGTAATGCAGGGTTTCCAAGATGTTTGGTGTAGTAGAAGGGCTAAATATATTTATTGTGTTGAGTAGTGGAATTAACAGTCATCAAAGGATTTTGAATGAAACGAGATTTTAGGAAGAAACTGGGTTTCATAGGCTTTTAACTTAAATGGGTTACATCTGCCCTTTTGGGTAATCTTGACCAACCTGAGTTTACAGAGGTAGTTGTGATGAAATGAGACCTCTGTTATGCAGATTTGAAAGAGTGGATGAATGCAGTGTTGATTTGTCAGCCTATGAGTGTGTTTGGTCCTTTTGCTGACTAAAGGGAGTCACTTATGAAAAGTGTGTTGGGTCCTTTGCAGACTAAAGGGAGTCAGTTATGAAAAGTGTGTTTGGCCCTTTATTGACTAAAGGAAGTCACTTATGACAATGAGGAAGAATATAGGAGACATGATAGAACCCAGATGGACACCACTGTTGATTAGGAAAGAGGGAGAGGTTGATCCTTTAATAGTTATGGAGAGAGAACAGCCACAGAGGAAAATAAGTTTGAAAGAACAGAGAGAGGGAGGAAAGTCAGAAGAAGAGAGTTTGGAAAAGCTTCCAAGATTTCAAGGGCTACAACATAAGATTCCTCAAAGTCTCCTAGAGAGAACATGGTCATAGGCTTTGGAGATTTATTTTTTAATTTGCATATATCCTTCATATTGCTATAACTTCACACAAACAACCTCCTGGGTAGTCAGGCATCTTCAGTCTAGTTTTTTATTCATAATAAATCTCTTATAATTATTACTTTTGGTAAATATTTGTAATGGGTGTCAAAGCTGACTCATTGATTTGAATTGTAGTTCATCAAATCCTAGAAAGTCACATGCATCTAAAAACAAAAATAAGTCTCCCTATCTCAAAATATATATAGTTTTATTTTTCTTAAAAATACATTCCTTTTATGTTTCACTCATTATTAAATATGTTAGCTTATGCTGTTTTGTCTGTCTTTATCTCTGACACCTCATACCTGGAACTCCCACAAGGGGATGGCCACAGCAAGAGTCTCCATAACTAGTGAAGCCAGTGCCTCTTCTTAGCTTTTAGTGCATCACCCTTAACAGGCGACTGACAGAGGGTAAACTCTAACGAAGTATTTGCAGATGCTCTTTCCCAATGTTCCTACTAACTCTTTCTATTTATTGATCCTGCATAATGTTCCTATCTGCCACTTCTACCTAATGCTCCTGCCTAAATGTTCCCACCTACTATTGTTTATTGCTCCCACCATTTTGCCAGAAAGCAGGGCTAGCATATAGTTCTCACCGCAGGAAAGTTTAGAGTTACAGAGAATGGGCTTTGTGAGTTAAGTGTTGTCAGGTGTTATGTATGACAAGGAGAGTTTGTATGTTTGTGAACGAATAACCATACTTATTAAACATACCAGGTATTCCCTTTGATGTATCTTCCTTATGTTACAGTAAGTGAAAGACAAACTAGGTCTGTAAGTCTTGGTGGGGAAGATGATGCACCTCCACCTGTACTGCCCAAAAGGATGGTCAAGAAGGTACATGCTGCGAGTTTCAGTATAGGAGACAATAAATATTTTTTCTGAATAGTCATTCAGAATTGTTTGCCAGTGTTGAATATCTGGCTCATGTGATCATTAGAGAACACATTTTTTTATCATATGCAGTTTATTGCTGAAACACAAATTATGTGTACTGTCTGCTGTATGTAAATTTTTTATCAGAATTAGTATTGGAATATCTTTGTAAATATTGCTTCTTCTTAGTGTGAATATCTGTACATAGTTCACATTTACATAATTGTATACAGTGTCCGTCGCCTGCCATGTTTGGGTGTGATCAGCCCGTGGGTGATGGTGTGAATGGATGCAGCAGTAGCGGCGGTGGCCTCAGTAACGGCTTTCCTGCCTCCACCCCTGGCACCCCTCCGTTGCTCTCCCCACGCAACCACCGCACCCCACCACCACCTCCCATACCTCCCAAGTCAATTTCTACCCCACTCACACCTCTCTCACCACCCACAAGCTTCTCTCTTAACAGTTCTGCTGAAGATTTAACTCCAACTACACCAACTAATATATACATTGGGAACCTATATGGATCACACCACAGTCTCCACGAGAACTACTCTGTACCACCCAGACTCCAGCCTCATCCTCCGCCATCTCCATAAGATTATTCTTTTCCCAGTTCATTATTACATTTCATTCTTTTTCTTTTCAAATAACATATCTTAGTTTGAGTGGATATATCTCCTCAAAATACCCTAGTGTGGTTAGTTTCCTGTGTAAAAAAATGGTCATAATCTTTTTTTGTACCTAAAGTTTTATCCTTCCTTTGGCAACACAGCCTTAACTGAATAAATTAACATATGTATTGTTAGCTCAGCTGGCTGAGCTACTTCTGTGGCCCATCACCTCTTCATTGCTGTGTGTCATCCATTGACTTTCAACTTCTCAAAGACATTAGCTGGATTATCTGGAAACTTAGTATGGTTTTACCTAATGGGTAGCCTCATGGAAATATTTCACAGGATTCCATATTAACAAAAAAATTTTCTGTAGTTATTCATCTGTTGGCAACCCAAAAATGTTTTAGCATTTCAAAAAGTTAGTTTATAATATCTGAAACCAGATGTGAATGCACCATAGAATTAATCACATTGTGTTTTTCACATGATCCCAGTCTTGTGTTTGTAATTTTGGCCTCTGGAAGTTCTTTTAAGATTACTCAGCCATTTTATCATGTGGCTGTCACCAGTTACATACTAATTTCACACAAGGCTTTATAATCCTTTCCAGTATTAATTAAGTTATCTTACCTCTCAACCTTAAGACAGACAGAGCACATTATGACTTTATGCTCAAAAACCTTTTTGTAAAACTGTTGTAATATTCATTAAACTGACCCATTACTTGACTAACATTAGGTTACTTCACTTCTTTGTTAGATATTTATTTTTGTCTCATTTCATAAATGAATCACATCCTTCCTTTATCTTTTAAAGAAGTTACCACATTTATATATTAATTTTGCTATGACAGCTTTATGAAATTTGATGCTCCTTATCACGAAGTTTTTCAGTCTCTACCCAAAATAGAACCATTACCTTTCTCACTGGTTCTTCAGAAGTTGCCATATTCTTTGGAAATTTGATATTGCCTCCATTAGGTCTAGATACATACTACTCTTCACTGTTTATTCACTCCAGTTGTTACCATCTCCCACCATGAAATCAAATAACTTCAGTACCATTTGACTCATCCCGAAAATCTTTCTCTCCCCTCATCTAGAGCTTTATTTCTCTACTCCAAAATTCTCTTGTCTCTGTCCCTTGCAGGACCTCCTTCATACTCACTTTTTTAAAGACTTCCTTTTTTCCTTTCTTGAAAAAAATTCCTTTTCTCGTTCCCATTTTTCTTATTCCTCTTCCTCCTCCATCCTTTTGAAGACCTCTTTATCTTTCCCCTCTAAGTGCCTTTTCTGTTTTCCCCTCTAAGAGCATTCTACATGCCCTGAGGGAAAATGTTTTTATTTATTTACCTGTAAGACAACTGTTTCTTTCACTTCAAAGACTATTTACTACCCTTTTTATGAACCTCTTCCTTTTTCCATATCTACCAAGAATCTTCTCTTTGCTGACATGTGCACCATGTGCTTCCATTTTACAACATTGGACATCCTTTCTTTCTTCAGTCTCAAGATACCTAGTAAAATAATGCCTTCATTATTTCTTTTATTTCAGTTGGTTTAATGAATCTTTGCTATCTCATCAGACTTATTGACTTGTAATTGCCTCCAACACCTTTGCTCACCACATATTGGCTTACAGTTGCCTTTGGAGTCTTTTATTGAATCTTGTCCATGCAAACATTTAAGTAAAAGCTTCAACTTTTCCTTGAAACTGTCTTTGGGAAGAAATGATTGGTAGATTCTTCATTGATATTAAATATAATATAAAGTAAGATCAGTAGTTTTATTTTGCATGTTTTTGTCATAGATTTAACACATAACACTAGCATGCCCATGTTATTCTTTCTTTAGTTTTGAAGTTTAATGAAGCATAAATGGTGTTTGTATTGTCAAGATTCAACACTGCTTATTAGACTGTTATGTGTGATAATCTTTGATTTCAGTCAGAATATGAATGAGCATATCAACATTCACTTGTTTATTGCATGATTGAAGATTGTGACAAATGTGTGTAGAATTCATGCATAATTTTTTTTTAATTTCTCAAAAGTATGTGATGTGGATTCTTCTTCAGCCACTGCTATTTTTGAGGCTTACCTTGTACACTAATGCTTAAAGAATAATAGTTGTGTAGTTGATGCTTTAGTTACAATACCCCTTCCAGTTAGACAATAATATAATTCATGCTTGAAACCAGTTTTTGAAAGAATTGACTTGAATGATGCAAGTCTTCAATACATATCAGTATGACAGTTAACTTAATTTTACTTGTTAGCAGCTGTGTAAACACTTGATATTTATCCTTATAGCTTAATATATCAGATACCTCCACAACAGTTTGGGTTGGGGATGGAAATTAGGGAGGCACTACCCAAATCTTGGTGGACTATATATATATATATATTTCATACACACTCGCCCCTTCCCGCGTTAGCGAGGTAGCATTAAGAACAGAGGACAGCCTTAGAGGAAAAAATCCTCACTTGGCCCCCTTCTCTGTTCCTTCTTTTGGAAACGTGAA